>MUZC01003393.1:227033-259116 GCA_002072015.1 Radix auricularia | reverse complement strand
CTGTTGTAAGTTAAATAGCGGAATTGTAATTTTTATAAAGAGGGGCAACTTTGTGAGCTATTTGAAGGGTGCTTTTCATTTCTTGGGTCATGAGTTTATAATATTTCCGAGCCCTGAGTGGCACTATTTCTTAGCCACTGATAATGTCCTTTTTGCAAAGATTAAGAAAACCAGCAGTGTAAAATTTTAAACCCAAACCTTGCAATTCAACGTGTTTTTTAAAACAAATAGACAATATTAAAAAATCTCCCCAACCCTACGCATCCCAATCACATAAGTATTAAACAGCTCAATAAAAATAAATCTAATTTGTCCTAAATAAAGGGCATGCATAAACTATAAAGGAATGGATGTTGTGGATTAATTGGTAGATGAATGAAAAAGCTTACATAAAAAAGACTTATTGCTAGAATAATTTAATAATGCAATATTATGGTACGTGTTATGGTTAAAACTGTAGAGTTTTCTATTGGTGCAAGTTTGTGTGTGTGGGGGGAGGGGCTATGTGCGTATGTGTGTGTGATTTGGTTATTTCTATGTCTGCTAATGTTGCGCCTCTAACATGACAACCAGTATTTTTAAAATTATATATACAAACAAAAATAATAATAATTTTCTACGGTGTAGATAGAAAGGGGTTGAAACGTTCGGGGTCGAAACGTCCCTTGGCGGAATTGTCCGGGATCGAATCACCCCGGGGTCGAACCTTCCGTGGTCAAACCAACCGGAGTCGAAACGACCGGGGACAAAACGTCCTGTGGTCAAACTGCCAGGGTCGAACCGTCCGGGGTCGGATCGTCCGGTGTCGAAGTGTCCAACCACCAAATAGAAAATACTATTTGCATAACTAAAGTAAAGTATCTGGCGCAAAAAAAAAATCCTATTCATTTGACTAAGGGCATGCCTAGCCTAGAAATAGAAATACTGTTTTGGAGAGCTTTTCCAATGAAAAAAGTAATCTTAACACATGTATTTTACTCTAAGACCTAACAAATGATGAAAAATCCATTTAAAAAATTGGGTACATTTCTCGAACAATGCGGTTGCATGACATACGCTTCGGGTAAAAACTGTTCTTTAAGGTGTAAATATATCAAGTGTAAAGAAATTTCACGGGTATTACGACTTATACATAGGATCTAGCATAAGGAAGTGCGTATTATGCCGAAAAACACTGACAACAATTCATTTTGTGCCAAGCTGTTTTGAGTTTATTAGATGAATAGTATACAACGGGAAAAAAGATTGATATAAAGTGAATTGTTACGATTAGAAAAAATGTGCGGGAATATATAATGATTGACATAAAATTTATAAGAAGATCAATTTCTCACCATTTTCTAAAAAAGCAGCATTGTTCTTATGTTTTTATTCACGTTAAAGGAACATGTGCCTTTAAAACAAGTAAACCATATTTTCTACTCTCCCCAAGCCACAATATTCACAAATATTATCTGGCTAAAAATATCCTATTCGTCTTGAACTAATTTCATGCTTAGATTATAAATGAAATGGGTGTTTAGCGAGCTATTTATAAGAACCAAAGAAATCCTGTGGAAAGATATTGTTTTCATGTTTTGATTCACGTGAAAAGAAAGTGAACTTTGCCCGTTATCTCTTGGTAACTGTTAACGACATTTGTTATTCCGGTAGAGTATATAGCATGCGTTATTAAAGGGGTTCGAGCATGGTGAAAGAAAGCCATCAATCGATCTGAATGGAAGGATGTGGTTGTGCAAGCCAGGGCCCAACATGTGCTGTAGAGCCACGGATGATAATGATGTTGCTATATTAAAGCAGAAATACCAAAATTGATGGGTAATATTTAAACTAATAATATGTTTATTTTTCTCGACACACTTATCTTTGTTTTTATTAAGAAGGGGTTTGATTTATCACTACCCTAATTTCCAGATGCGTTTACATTCATTTTTAAGGAGAATTTGAGACCAAAAACCAAATAAAGTTATTCTTATTGTGCCTACCCCGTAGCGTAGCACGGGTATTTGGCTCGTAAATAATATAATAGTCCAAGTCACTCACTCACTGGATCTGTAACGCTGAGGAGCGATGTACGACAGTCTACAGCAGTTAGTTTAGTTGAAAAATCGTGTGTTGATGAGCGCTGTAAAAATATTTAATATGATGACGTCATTGTTTGGTGTGCATCGGTGCGCAAAATACAACCCCTATTATTAAATACTTTGCGTACATTTAATATTTCGTATTTATCAAAAAAGGAGAAGTTAGTTGGGCTTTTGAAAAAGGTTGGCGCCGTAGGCGCCTAAAAAAAGGGGGCGCCGCTGGTGCCACGGCGCCCCGGCACAATCTAGTTTAAAATAATCTCAAATTAAAGTTAATTCAATTGCTTAAGTTCAGTCAATAAATTACAAAATTAAAAATGCATTTATTTCAGTAATTTGTTTTCAATAACCCATTATATTTATCACTAAAAAATACTTCTGAAAATTATGTTGATGTATGAAAAGGATAGTCCTTTTGTCATAGTAGAGGTCAGTAAATAATGTATTCACTTCAGTATATAAACGAAATTCGGTGAATTTTTGTAAGTTCGGTGAAAGAAATGTTTCATTCATGTAAAAATATTTCATTAAATTAATATCATTCCGTTAGTATATCGACTTTTGTCAATAACTTCAGTAAATAATAATTTTCTTCAATAAATATATAGTTTAGTCAGTAAAACTCAGATAAATAAGATAACCGCAATTTGATGTAGTTAAGTTAAATTGACTGAAGTCAAAATGGGTGCACGTCTGTTAAAATTGTTCAAACACTGGAATGTTTCCTTTCAGGTGCGGCCTCTTCCTACAGTACAGCTCTGACACTGGTGACCATCTTGATGTTGTCTGTGACATACTTAGCTTTGTAAATCTGGACATTGGCAACACATCATTGGTGGCTTCATGTTCTTACAACTCTCATATAGCGTTTGTGTTGATACAACTCTTATATAACTATTGTGTTGATAAACTCTTGTGTTGATACAACTCTTATACAACTATTGTGTTGATACAACTCTTATACAACTATTGTGTTGATACAACTCTTATACAACTATTGTGTTGATACAACTCTTATATAACTATTGTGTTGATAAACTCTTGTGTTCATACAACTCTTATATAACTCTTGTATTGATACATCTCTCAATAAAACTCTTCTGTAGATACAACTTTTGTGTTGATACAACTCTTGTGTTGATACAACTCTTATACAGCTTTTGTGTTGATACAACTCTTATATAACCATTGTGTTGATAAACTCTTGTGTTCATACAACTCTTATATAACTCTTGTATTGATACATCTCTCAATAAAACTCTTCTGTAGATACAACTTTTGTGTTGATACAACTCTTTGTTGATACAACTCTTATACAGCTTTTGTGTTGATACAACTCTTATATAACTATTGTGTTGATACAACTCTTGTGTTGATACAATTTTTGTGTTGATACAACTCTTATACAGCTTTTGTGTTGATACAACTCTTATATAACTATTGTGTTGATACAACTCTTGTGTTGATACAATTTTTGTGTTGATACAACTCTTGTATTGATACAATTTTTGTGTTGATACAACTCTTGTGTTGATACACCTCTTGTGTTGATACAACTCTCAATACACCTCTTGTGTTGATACAACTCTCAATACAACTCTTGTGTTGATACAACTCTCAATACACCTCTTGTGTTGATACAACTCTCAATACACCTCTTGTGTTGATACAACCCTCAATACAACTCTTGTGAATGACAATGATGTATGATCAATAACTTCTGAGTCTTGATACAATAAGTAAAGCTGCCTAATAAGCGCGATTTCTGTTTACGATACATTTGTTCTGTTGGTTATATTCCATGTCTTTGATAATTCATTGTGACTGTTTTTTTTCGTTTCGTTAACATATAATTGATCCAGCCTTTATTTTTAATCAGAAGAATTACGTCACAAACATAGCTCAATGACTTAAAATTTGATTAGATTCCACTAGATAACTGATGAAAATATGTACATATTAAATTTTTCATAAGCCCTGATGTTGAACTTTTACCCTTTATTATCCTAAATAGTTTAATTGATGAAGCTGCGTGTAGGGGGGGGGGGTTCTCTTGGAATATTCTCATATAAATTATACTGTCATACGATTTCACTATAAAAATAATACAATGAGGATAAACATACAGGAGCTAATGGGGATGAGTTGAAACAGGTATTAATGGGGGAAGCACATGGAGGGGTAAGAAAGGGTCGGGTCTGGTGGCCGTAAAGAAATCAACCCACCAATAATCGCCTGCAAATTTCATGATTACTTTCCCGCAAATAGAAATTCGTTGTTTCATTGACGCATGTCTGACGATTAGTGCGGGCTTGTTTTTTTTTTGTTGTTGTTTTTTTTTTTCCATTGTAAGTGTCCCAATACAAGTCATGTTATTGTAACTCTATGGTGATCTGTGGCAGTTGATGTTTGACAACCGACTCAGTGAGTAGATAACATATCCAACTGTCGAGAAACACATCAGAGTTAAAATCGTATACATAAATACAGATCTTCAATTTTTTTTACATTATTGTCTATGTCTATTGTGTGTGAGATGAAAAATATTTTAAAACTAAGGATTTCAAAAGCCCAAGTAACTTATCCTGATTTGATGAATACGCAATATTGAACTTTCTGAAATGTACACAAAGAATTAATTGTATAATTACAAATCCTCAAATCCTCTTTTTACATCGTTCCCTTTTCCAAAATTAAAATATAAGCTAAAACAATGACGTCATGTAATATTTTTTTACGTCGAGAAACACCACACGTTTTTTAAACTGCTTTAGACTGTTGTACTGTTTAAATAATCTTTAATTTATAGTTATTGTGAACGACTCCTGATGCACGCTGCACACCTTGTATAAAAATATAAGCTCAAACAATGACGTCATAGCGTTTTGGATCATCCAGCCGGCCAGTTATTTGGGCTATTATATTGTTTATGTAAAATATATGTGCTTCATATAAAGCTTATTGTATGCGCATCATAATTTACTCTGTATATTTTTATATATATATATATATTTTTTTATGTGAGGCGTGGGGGCATTATTGTCTGTGTCAATAAACTACAAGGTTACGAGACAAAAAAAATTCATTGTGTTTGATACTATATAGGCCTATATTGATTATTACATTATGAACTTTACAAAGGTGTCACTAAATATGTCTTGGTCTTGTATTACTAGGCTATCTCAGTAACACAAGTTCCCCGTTTAGTCCTTTGTCTCCAAAAGTAAGCGACACTTTTCAATTTGAACACATTTCCTTGTGACAGTTTTTGTAGCTGAACAAAATACAAACGGAAATTTCTAAATGGAATAAATAAAATAGTGGAGAATAGTTCAGCTGGCAAAATAGTCTTAGAAAGGGAACAGAAGTTTTTAAAAAAACAACTTAAGATTCACATCAGGATCCAATCAATAATAAGATAATTGAATGTTGAACTTAGCAATTCATAATTTTGGTCAGTGATTCCCCAAAGTGGGCGCTTTCCCCCCCCCCCCTGGTGGGTGCTGAAGCGATCCAGGAGGGCGATGATGGACATATGTGCATTAGGGGGGGTGAATAACTGTAAAGACGGTGGTGAAAGCATAAAAGAAAGAAGCAAGCAGAAAAGATTTAGAACAAATGATTTATGAATCCCGCTCATAAAGCTTAACTTTTCTTTGAAAAAAAAAACGTGTTGAAAGTTCCCACGGTTACCGCATACACCATCCCTTACAATGAGATCAGTGCAATAGCATACAGCTGTTTTATACCGGCTATAAGGGAAGTAATACGTATTTGGCTTTTTTAAAAAAGTCAGCATTTGATATTATGAAGAAAATTTCTTTGGGGAATAATACAGCACAAAGATAAATTGATGAAGTGGCTCAAGATGTTGAAAATTCAGTGCGTAGCCCTTTAAAAACATCTCGGTTTTCTATTAAATTTAATTAGTCAACACTGCCAGGAAAGAAGCTTCGCTTTGAGCATACGCGCGGTTCAAAGGGAATGGGGAAAATGCAAATAATTCATATTTACATTGGACGAAGCTGTTGTTTTTTTTTTGTTTTTTTTTGTTTCTTTTAAAAAAGGAATATATGTACCTCTAAGTAATAATCTATCAGTAGCTTAAAAAAAAAAAAAAAAAAAAAGGCATGCTCTAAAAAATCATAACAATATATAACTAAAGCTACATCAACACAATCAGAATCAAATCATTGAATGAACGATTATTTAAACAGTTTGTATTGAATACGATGAAGAATTAAAATCGGTTGCTGCATCACATAGAAATTGTTTGGTTCTCAAAGGGTTTAGAATTAGATATGTTTTACAAGCTGCTTAACTCGATGCTGAAGTTCTTGAAAGATTAAAAAAATGCTTTACGATCCAATTTAATTCAATTCAAGGTGTGACATCGATTACTTGAACTGACAAGAGTAACATCATTAGTTAAATCATTAAACCTTGAAACACTAAAGGATAGAAGAACCAATAGTTAATTAGTAATTATACATAAAGCAATTGATTCTAATTTAGAAATACAACACAAAGATAACTTAATTCAACCCTCAGATAGACATAAAGATTAAAACACCTTTCTTGTTCCATATGCAAGAACAAACACATACAAGTTTTATTTCTTTCCGTCCGGTATTCGGGCGTGAAATGGATTGCCTGAAGAAACCAGGAAAGCCAACACTTTATCAACATTTAAAACTCTAGTAAGAATACAGGACTAAATACAAACCATAGAAATACGTAGGACGCAATAATCGTCTG
The DNA here is from genome assembly GCA_002072015.1 of Radix auricularia. Taxonomy (NCBI): domain Eukaryota; kingdom Metazoa; phylum Mollusca; class Gastropoda; family Lymnaeidae; genus Radix; species Radix auricularia. The sequence goes on along the minus strand of MUZC01003393.1, from coordinate 252,274 downwards.
TACAGAAGGAGCGTCTGTAACATATAAGATAAAGTAAATTTTGCCATCATCAGGCATTTTGATTTTGTTTTTAACGGTACCATCTGGTAGGCTGTTGAAGAGATTGCGAATGATGTAATACTTTTATACGGTAAACTTGTCGCCACTATTAAAATTGTAATAATTCTTTTGCCAAATTTTTAGCACTAATAAATGTTTTAGCCTAGAGCATACTGAAATTTATACATTTTATTATTATTTTTTTATTTTATTTTTAAAAATTAAATTTTCACCACATTTGTAAAGCGCTTACAACGGTGTTTGCTTTTTTATGGATCGCACTAAAATTTTTATTGTTGAATTATAAAAATTTTAAATATCCTCTTTTAATATAACATTATATCATTTATCTACTTATCAATAAGAAAAATACGTATTTAGAAAATATGTAAACAATTCAGGCGCAATTTACAATTTGGTTTTAAAACTAGGCAAAATCAGCCCCGTGTTGACCGACTTACGGCTGGTGCAGAGAAGGCAAATGGAATACGTTTTGCTGCTGATTTAATCATATCTTGCAAGGGAGACGTAAGGGTTTAAGCTTATTTGATCTCATTTGGATAAGTTTTTACTGATGCATTCATTTATTTAGTAATTTATATCTTGTCACCTTGAGCTTTTTAATTGGTTTAGAACGTAACAACGTTATTAAACCGAAAGACAATATAATTGGTTCACTGCAAAATCAGTATCAGCGAAACTACTGTCTTAGACGTCTTAGTCTTAGTCTTAGTTATTTAAAGCTCAGCTGATCAGCGATTTCGTTGCTAATACTAATACTAACAAATACTAATGGTAATAGTAAGAGGTTTAAATTGATTTGTACTGATTTTAGTTACTGATCTACATTAGATTTGAATGCATCATAGTGAATTACTGAATCTAGTATTGATATTATAATCAGTGTTTGGCTTTTAACATTCATATAAATTATAAATAATATTATAAATTAAATTAATATAATATTTTATAATAATATAAAATATAAATTATTATAAAATAAAATATATTTTCTTTAGTAAAAGTTTAAGTTAAGCATAGACTTGACTTAGACTAGTATCCAGTAGTGCCAGTGTACAGTCTATTAATTTATATTAGTCATTAGTTAAAGTATAGTCTATAGACTATAGTTATAGAGCTAGATTATGACAAGGAATAGTATCACAGAGGAAAGGCCTATGCCTATACTGACTATACTATCACTAATTGCATCATCATTATTCTGGTATATCTTGAATTAATTTATTCTTTCATCAATCTTCATTCAGTTTCAGTTATTGAGGAATTGAGAAATAAGGATTATAATGTGAAAGTGAAATATTTTATAGAAATATATTAAAATTAGAAATCAATAGCAGTGAAACCATGAGTACGAGTATTGCATATCAATTGTCAATAGCCCACACAAAAAGGCTCTAGCTGAAGGGATAAAGTTGAATTTTTAGCAGAAATAAGAAATGTTCCCTTTTTTAAAAAAAAAATGCAGACTCATAAGTATTTACATTTTTAATTTTTTTAATAGCTATGTTAAAAGGGATATGTATTAATTATTGTATTTTGAAAATGTTCATTTTATTGGACTATCATAGTAGATGTGGTCATGTGGTATTCACATGTTGGTTACAGGCTACTACAGGTAGTGAGAGGATTTAATTATTTTAACAAAAGACAAGGAGAGAAGATATAATTATTTATTGCAAATCAAATATTTAACTTTACATTCATCAGCATAGTATAGAAAAGGCAGTCATATTGGAAAAAATCACTCACAGAAACTTAAATTTTATCTGCAAAATTTTGGATTTTTAAAAATATATTTTGATGATGTTTATGATTATTATATTATATATAGTTGATTTATGAAAAATGTTTGTTACACCTCCCTCAGAAGCAAGAAACTCATCAGCCATGGTTGTGTATACATGCCGTTGTCTAAATGTCCAGGTATTTGCAGAGAAAGCAAATGAATCCTCTGACAAAAATGGTGAGCTCATTTTCTAAAAGTATTCTTTAAAAGTATGTTTAAAATAATGCATACAATATGTTAAACTTATTTTATAATTTATTATTTATGAAAAATCACTTACAGATGCTTTGCCTAAATGCCCCCTTTGGCCATCTTGTGAAGTTGTGGAATTGATTGATCAAGGCTTTCAGTTTGTGAGTATTGTAATAATTTAGTTACAGATACTTTACATTCTGTTTTTTTTTTGTATGTCCTCTCTTTTTTAAATATCTTTTTAAAATAAATTTAAATTATCCTTAAAATAAAAGTTTGTCTCATGTTAAACATATTTTAATTTTTCTTTATTTTTCAAAAATTTAATATTTTAAGAAGGACTTTGTTTATAATTTCTCATCTAATACATCTCATCTATTTAACAATAATTCTAAAAATGTAATGTTATGAGGCTAATTTGATCAAGGATATTGAGAGTATTTGTTGATTTTTTTTTCTTTTGGGAGCTGGGGGTTTTCTACACCACACTGTATTTTAAAAATAGCTTTGATATTTTTTTTACATGAAAAAACTTGACACAGAAAATAATTTTTTCTGCCTATGCATTTCTTCAGAGTCACAAGTGTCTTGTTCAACGTCTGCGAGATGGGGAGTGGACTGTATATGTTTGTGTTCCCTGTCACCTCCGAACACATGCAGTTAACCATGATTCCAGACTTGTTGTCATCAGTTTACAAATGCAGGTAAGGAGGCAATAATAAAACATGTTTGTACTTAAAATTGCTTAATTAACTTACTATCAGGTTTGTTTTTTAACTCTTAAAGTCGCAAAGCGTTGTAATGCGTCCTGCCCGCCTTCCCAAAGCCTCCCTAGATACCACTCTCGTTAGAAATGAGATCTCGGAAAGTAAAAACTCTTCAATGCTTGAAAAATGATGTATTCTACTTCCGACAATGGCGGCGTTGCCAGGGGTAGTGTTATCGCTCGATTCGCAATGTTTTTTTGGTAGTTTTTACTGGTTTTTTATATGAAGAACCGATTTCTTATACTTTATTATAAAAATTAGAGTACTAAACTACAGGTAAATATAGTATTTAACTCAAATCAGTGTTTGGATGCGTAAAATAACTATTCTTAGCCTAAAAAATGAAGGCAGTATGACAATAATATTATTAACTCAATAGCTCCTGAAGGGCTACTTCCGTATCTATTCCACATTCCTGACAAAAGGGAAGCAACTTCGTTAAGTTTTTGATTTCATGATGAAAATGCTTTTCTTTTCTAAAGATATTCATTTATCTTAAAAAATAAAATGATTAACACATCCAGGAATGAATTAAGTTTAATAATAATATAACGTGCACTACGAAATAATGACGATTAAAGACCGATATCGCGATTTCCGACACCTCGGGTGAATACATACTCGATAGAGACGCGTCAAACTAAAACACACATGGATCAAAAGTGAAAGAAGATAAAAACATCCTGTAATTTTTATTGAAATCTCGTAGAATCACACAAAAGCCGGAAGTCTCGAGGAAAGCGAGTTTTCGATGCTATTTTTAACTAAAAATGCAAGAGTGCGTCGCTATGCGAACAGACGCATTTGAACGCATCCGTACGTACCCCTATAAAGACGCATTTAGTCGCAACAGGAGCTAATTAGTTAATGGATTTTACACAATTTTTTAAATTTCATAACCAATTGATCGTAATATAGGAAATCCTTACAGGAATGAGGCGGAAGATTATTGAAAACCTTATGCGACTTTAAGAGTTAAATCATTTGCTTTTTAAAAATACCCGATACACTCGCCTATTAGTCGATCTCGTCTATAAGTAAAGAGTAGCTTTTTGACAAACAATTATGAAATATGCAGTGACCTGTAGATAAATTGAGGGTAAAAATTTGTCATTGAAATTCTGTGATTTGTGTAATTTTGTGAGATTATTAATTGATGGAAATCCCGGAACAATCAAACATTTATGGTCCTTACTTCTTTGCATTAGCAGTGCACATTCCCAGCCTCAAAACTAAATAAAAGGTACTTGTAATACGTAATTTAACTTTTGCCTTTGAAAATGTCTGTTAAAAAATTGTTACACCATTTAGTATTTGGTTTATGTTTTAGTTAGGGCTGTTATTGATTAATTTAAATTTAATTGTTAACTTTTGAAAAATTACAGAATAATTAATCAATAATTTTGATTAACCCATTTAATACCTTATGTCGCAGCCTGCGTCAATGCGATTTTGTCCGTGTATGTTTAGCCACTCTCTTCGTCACCGATGATTTGTTTCATTTTATTAGTAATCAGACTTTCCTTCAACTATTTTTATTATGAGCTTATAAAACTTCTATTCAGAAGAGTTTCAACTTCCATTGTGTGCAATTTTGAAAGGATTTGATTGTGTTTAGTGTATTTTGTGCTTGTTTTTTCAGTCAAGAAGTTTGTAAAAAAAAAAAAAAACAGCTGATCGAAATAAGTTCACTGAGCACTAATCCTAGTACTAATCTATTAATTTTTTGAACTATGACTGATGATCAAGCAAATAAATTGATTAGAATGGACAAATCAATTTCAAAAGATGATAAATTTGAAGACTCTGTGTCAACTGTGATTACGAAAATTTACGATTTAGTAAATATAAGTGTAATAATAAAACATTACTATTTTATTGTTAATTTTTTTTTAAAAATTGAAATGCGTCATGGGAAAAAATTCATAACTTGATAATGTCTGGAGATATTGCAATGAATCTTTCCAGTTGTTTTAGATATATAATAAGACTTATTTGTTAGGAATATGATCTTGATTGGATTATTGTTATCCAATTTATGAGCTGGTGAGTACAGCAAAATATTTTTTTTTTTCCTTTTTGTTACATTAACTTGCAATAATATCCGTAAAGGTTTTATGGGTGGTTTTGTCTCACTTTTTAATAGTAGAAACATATTTCTTTTTCAATTACCTAAATTATAATATGCATCATGATATAGTTTTGATAAATAGTAAAGCTGAAATTTTAAGTTTAAAATCATCAGGTGGAATTGATTTTTAACCTAAAGCTTTACTGCGTACCCTTACAAAATTGCAACATATTGAATGGGTTAAAGCTGAAAATTAGATGTATCACGTCATTAAACTGAAAATTTCATAAAATGCCCATAACTCAAGTTTTTTAATTAAAAAGTATAATATTTTTAGGAGATATATTTAAATATAAGTAGTTCAATTTAATGTCCATGAATTTTCATTTCTTTATTGTTAAGTAAAACGATGTTTATTTTTTTATATCATTTCCTTATAAAAACGGCTTATTTTACACTTTGTACATCTTTTTTTTTTAATGGAGAAGTTTGTAAGTAAAAAAAAAGCTATAATTTATTAATAAATCGAAAAAATTGTTTAAAATATTCTTTTTAATTTCAATCGATATTTTATCGATTAAAATAATTTTAATTGATAAAATTTTTTTACAGATTAAACGAGAAATTTATATATAATTTCCGCAGCCCTAGTTTTAGTAGAAGCTTGTTGGTGTTTGAAAATGTTTTTAATTATCCTGTGAACCAAAGCATAATTTACAGTTGGAATTTTAAATAAAAGTGATAATTTCTTTCTAGAAAGGCGAAGAAGCTGTAAAAGCCCTGAAAATCCATGCAGACTATTCACCTGTGTTTAACTTGGTGCTCCGTTCAAATGAGGGCAAAGTCAGAGATGATGGTTAGTGATAAGATTACTTACATTTACATATACACTTGTTGACTATTTTACATAAGAGATAGTAACTGACTGACACACTGGAGGGAAGAAACAGTTTACATGAGAGATAGCATGAGTGAATTTAAATAGATGATAAATATGCTGTGGCTCTGTTGGTTATTATTAAAAAGGTTCAACTATTTCTTTATATGGATGTTTTTCAGATATCATTTTTACTCTGACGTTAGTTAAATTTAATCTGTGTTGTAAACATTTATATAATTAATTTAGCTATTTAACAACAGCTCTCATTTAATGATTTAATTTTAAGGTCTTGACGTGTTTTAGACAAAATCTTCCTTCCAGTTATGTATCATCAATAACTGCTTGTAAAATGTATGCAGTATTATTAAGTATCAAAATCTATTAGTCCAGCTGTTGACCAAATCTGGATTCTTTAATTTAGGGGTCATCACACCTCAGTCTCATGAAACTCTGCAAAAACAGCTTGGAGATTTACATGACGTCCTGATTAAGTATCTGAAAGAGGAGGAAGAAGCTATGGAGAGACGAATCAGGTAAATCTCAAGTATAGCATTTGCAATTTATGAAATTTATTAACTCTTAAAGTCGCATAAGTTTTCAATAAACTTCTGCCTCATTCCCGTAAGGATTTCCTGTATTACGATCAACAGGTTATGAAATTTAAAAAATTGGGTAAAATCCATTTAGAATACTATTGTCATACTGACTTTATTTCTTAAGCTAAGATTGGTTATTTTACGCATCCAAAACATTGTTTTGAGTTAAATACTATATTTATCTGTAGTATAGTACTATAATTTTTATAATAAAGTATGGGAAAATCGCATCTTCAAAAAAATACCTGTAAGAACAACCAAAAAACATTGCGAATCGAGCGATAACACTAGCGCTGGCAAAATCCGCCATTGCTGGAAGACAAATACATCATTTTTTAAAGCATTGTAGAGTTTTTACTTTCCGAGATCTCATTTCTAACAAAAGTGGTATCTATGGACGCTTTAAGGATAGCGGGCACATAGGCATTACAACGCTTTGCGACTTTAAGAGTTAAGTTCCATCCATTTCACATTCAGAGTGTCTAGTGCTGTTAGTATGTCTAGTATTTGTAAGTGTCGAATAAATGTGAAATGTATTTACAGGACTTATGAAGAAGACCAAAGAAACAGTTTTGCCAAGCTGAAAGAAGATGCTCAAAATGAGAAAGCAAAGCTTATAAGGTAAGAGAAACACTTTCATTGTGAAACAACAATTTTATTTTTTTTATCTTCCTCAAGTACCTAGTTCAATTTAAACTGCATTTGAAATGTTATTTAATTTCTTTGTTTCCTTCCTTTCGTTTTATTCTTGCCAGTGTTCTATTTCACAACTCTGAAGGCAGCAATCGTCTTAGCAGCCAAGACCGCACCAGTGCACGTGGGCATGGTAGGGTACAACTTTTTATGTTTGTTAATTAACTTTATTTGCTTTACTTTGCACAGAAGTTGTTGATATTTGCATCCATATTCATATCTGAAAGATCTAACTGTATTTCCGTTATTGCTATGAACTGCTTATCCTATATCTAAAATATTTTTTTTTTACTGCTGAGTTACTAATTTCCCATTATCTTCTTTTACTACTGTTTATGGCATGTGCCTCTATAACAAACAAAAATCTTAACATAACATAAATAATGTAATTAATCATGTCAAAATGTTTTTTTAAAGCCAAGTAAGTGAACATCACTATAATTTTACAATATGAAAAGAAGTCCCAATTTTCTACCCTTTCTACAAGCCCATCACATAAATTGAACACACACACACACTTTCCTTGGTTACTTACATTGAGCCTTTGACTAACAAAAGGAATGAGGAGAGGCACCACACTGGGCACAAAAATCTTGTGCATTTAAGACCTTTAAACTTACTGCTTCATACTTTGCAAAGATCAAGAATACCATAAATAGCATTTTTATTGGTGCTTCCAGGGTTTCAGATTTTTCTACCTGCTGTGCTGAGGCTCCTTAGTGGAGCCTTTGTAAAGTGTAAAACAATTTCTCAATGTCTCATCTAGTGGCTTTGGTCCATACCATACTTGTTATATTTATAATATCTATAGATATAAATTTACCATTTTAGTACTGTTAGAATAACAGGATAATTATTTCAGACTTTTAATTGGTATATTCTCTTTGAGACCTCCCCTACTATTCTCGTGTATACATAAAAATCTGCCCCCAAAAAGTTTAATGCCAGTTGGTGATAATAAGCATATTTTTTGGATCATCCATAATTGTAAGAAGTCTATAAATAACTCATATTAACAAATATTTAACAAAATTTTGACTATTCTCTGCAATTTAATCAGTATTAACTTCCTTTTTTTTTTGTTTTAATATTCTTTGTTTTTCAGACAATGACATTGTTCAAATATGTTTCACTTAATTTTTTATTTTCAAATAGAGTTGTTGACCTTAAAATTTCTTATTATTTCAGTCCAACTTATTCACTCCAAAAGTGCAAATGAGTATGGAGGAAAAGAAGTTTTGAGTGGAACAGCCAAAGGGACAAGAAACAGGGGCCTAAGAGACTCAAGCCCTGATGGTAGGAATTAGATTAACAACATCTGGCATTGCTTCTCATTTTGGTAACAACACAAAAATAATCATTTGTAGTTTCACCTTATTTTAAACATTGTTTTTAAAAAAAAATATTTAGAGCCATAAGAAAATGTGTTCTAGTTCTAACTCAAAATATTTACATTTCCTTTGGATCTTACCAAATAGGATATACCTTTTTTCCTCAACAAAAATTAATTATCTTTCTTTGAAAAAGAGTTAAGTACATGTGTAAAAAAAACAACAACTGCTGATTATGCTAGTGCAGTTTCTTTGAATAAGAGTGTCATTTTTTAAATACAAATTTAAAGTTATCTGATAATTATTATGCAGTCCTATTCTGTATGATAATTATTAATAGGTTATTTTTCATATATTTTGATGCAGTGTTTGCAATGGATGAGTTAGAGATAGAAGAAGAGGATGATGATGATGCAGTGCTACGACCTGGTGAGTAATGTTTATAACTGCATAAACTTATTTGAATTGTTAAGAATCTATCATGATGAATCTTTGTCATTTGAATATGAAATAGTGACATGTGGTTTAATTGAATGTTATGAAATATTTTCTAGATCATGATCAGCTTCATGGCAACAGGAACAACTCTAATGTAGAACAATATGGTCGCACTCGCAGTGCACACCTCGATTCCACTGATGACTATGGGAATGATAAAGCACCGTTGATGTCCACGTCTGTACCTATCTCTATGCCAGCCCAAGCTAGAAACATTAGGAACCTGTCCTATCTAGATGATGATATTGAGGTTAGTGTGGAATAGGGCTTACATGACCTATAAAATTAGTTTCAGAGTTAGCTACTGTGTAAATTGATGGATCTTAATCAAAGATAATGTATAAAATTTATACAGCCAATGATAAAATACTATAGGGCACTGAACTCTTAATGATCATTCCTTCGCGGCCAGGGGCACTAAATGCTTTTTTTCTCTAAAACCTATAAGTTTATATTCCCCATTTGATTATTAATGATCTCAACAAAAAATGACAAATATATCTATCCTATATTGTGCAGATTAAAAATGAAAAGAGTTTCCAATTTTACATTTTTCAATAAATGAGTTATGTTTTAAAATTAAGGCTGCGGAACGATTAATCGGTAAAATCCTTTAGTAAAATTAAAAATAAGTCGTTTTTATAAGGAAAATAATATTAAAAAATAATAATTGTTTTTACTTAACAATAATGAAATTTAAATTTATTGACATTAAATTGAACTACTTATATTTAAATATATCTCTTAGAAATACTGCTATATTTTTTTATTCAAAACATAAGCTATGGGCATTTTATGAAATTTTCAGTTTAATGACATCATAAATCTAATTTATTTTATAATTTTTTTGTCTTATTCATTTATTTCCAGTAACAATTTTAATCATTTTTGGTGCGCTGGTTTCTAAAATGAGTAGCGTCATCGGGACATAAATTGCAACTTATATATTTTTGTTGAGTATTTTTGGTGCGCAGCTGTCTAAAAATAGTAGTGTGATGGACATTACATTGAGAAATTATATATATTTGATTATATATACTAAATAATAATATTGTATACAAGAATCAATGTCATTAATTTTTTAAATTTCCCTTTTTAAGGAGTCTGCAGAGTTTGCAGATATACCAAGACATATGCAGGCCTTGTCTGAGAGCATTCAAGAGCGGGATCGTTATATTTTTGGAGACAGGCCTCGTCAGCGAGTGCACACGGGGGATTTCACACAAGTTAATTGGCATTGAGCAAGTCATGTGTACCCTGAATGTGCTGAACACTTCACTACATATGAACGATACTAACAGTCTCTCAACAGATGACACATGTTTTTCTTTATAATTGTTGACAAAGTGCTGCTATTCCAAGAAACTGATGCTCTTCAATGATCCCAGCCAACAGGATACATAAGTTTTCATTATCAATGGAGGTAATGAATGAAACCAAAGAGATAATTTTTTTTTTTTTTCAATGTTTGCTTTTTTGTCCTGAAGGTCTTTTTGGACTTTGTTTCTTCATCCCTTCGTGCCTAACATAAGTTGTTGCATATTGAAGAAAGATTTATTAGTGCTGGAATTATCTTTCTTTCTATTTTTTTTTTCTTTTTTAATTCACAATTACGTAAGATGACCTAACAATTTTAATTCAAACTTTTTTAAAACTTGAATTATGCGTAATTTTAATGTTTTAATTTTAAGATTAATGTAAAAAAAAAAGAAAAATAGTGGATTATCATTTATTTTTATCCTGGGAGGGGTTTATTGTTTGAATTTGCATAGGAAAGCATATGTTTATTCTACTACATTTTTATATATGAAAACTAAAAACAAATGATTGAAGTGGACTTCTATATACAGATGACTTAATCCAAGATTGTATTTTTTTGCAAGAAAGCTTCTGAAGTGATAGAAAGAAATCTTCTCAGTTGAGATTTAGTAAAAGGATGTGTTTTGTTCATGTTAATATTTATGATGCTTGATGTGATTCTAACATTATATTTTTATAATCAGTATGTTGTAAGTTGTTAATGTATGTGCCTAGCGAGAAACATAGATTGTAGTTTTATTCATAGTCATAATATGGCTAACTTACAGCTTTTCTGAAAACAAACGTATTATTTAAACTGAAGCAAATTGTAGTCATGGTGCTGCTTATTAAAACATCAAAAGTCACCTCCAGTTTGATTTAAACAGTCACATGAGTATATTGTGAATTAAAGGAGCCAAATGATGTATTGTTTACACAATGACCAGTAGCACAGTATCATCACTGCCAGCTTAAAGCCACCCCTGACACAAGGCCGTGTGTTGGAGAAGCTAGTGGGGATGAATAATTGAATGCACAGCTTGGAAAGATTCACATGGATGTCACACAAATCTGATTAAGACAAGAATTCTTTAATTTTTATAAAGATAAAATTTTATTTGATTATCTATATCAGTGATGACAAACCCACGGCACGCGTGCCACAGTCGGCACACATAGCCTCTTCATCAGGCATGCAACCAAAATTTTACTTCTCTAATCAAACCAACTAAGCAAAATCCCAATTTTTTTGTTTCATTGGAGTGTTGGAAGTTTGCTATAAATAAGTGTGTTTTGGTTGAATGTTGGCCACGCTGCCCCAAAAAGGTTCACTACCACTGATCAAGAGACTTTTAGTGTAGGGGATATGTTAAACAACCAACAATATTTTTGTTGTTTTTTTCCTCCTTATTGTTGATTCTACATATATTTGAAAACTAGGTATACTACTTTTTATCATCTCTTTATTACAAATTATTTGTACTACATGACCAATCTTGCATATATTAAAAAATTGGTTTCATGAGTGGCATGGTAACATTTTTGTCATGGATGCAATAAGTCCTTGGAAATGCCAAATGTTTTCTCATGATGTTAGTTTTGTATGGGTGTGCCTCAACTTCAATTGGTCAATGGATAAAGCCATTGGTTTAATGTTTTATGTAAGTGATTTTTTTATATAAGAGGTGTTTTCTAAATTGTTTGTATCTGTTAGAGAATATAGATTATCATAAAAGTGCAATAATAAGCATTGATGAGATGCAGATATAAATCTACATATGTAAAATTGATTTTTTTTACACCCTTTTGGCAGTCAACAATGACCGAGGACACAATTATGGGTGAATTTGTCTGGCAAGCTTCCTTGCACAATCAAGATGTGTTATTCAAGTTATTCTGGTTTCTGTTTGGATTGAAACTGATTTTTTTTTTTTTTGTGTGCTTCATTATCGCCTCATTGGTACATTCAGTCTGGGGATTGTGCCCCAACAACAAGTTTGCCATGCCAGCTGGAAACATCCATAGCAAGTGTTTCCTACAAATTAAGGTCTATGGATTTGAGTGAAGTTTTTAAGAGAGTGTTTGGAGTCTTTCCTATTTCCAAGTTAAATGTTTCTCTATGAGGAGTTCACTTAACATTGGTGGTTTTGAAACTCTTTTGGCATTTAGGTCGAAACAAGAAATGCTCCCTTCTGCTGTGTCCACTTTGTAAAAGGATCTCACTTAAGCTGGCAGGAAAAAACCTGACTCACAAATGCTACAACAGGCAAAATGTAGTTTGTTATTGCTTTAGAATGGGAATATTTTTTCTATGTGTTTTCTACCATTAAGTAATGCAGATAATGGAAATTTCTATTATTTTCTCCCCATTTTCCTTATACTACCTAAGAAACATTGATAACTATTTTGAAGCAAGAAACAGTTTTGAACCATAGTTTTGTTCAGTCGAATTGTTAGCATTTTGAATTGATAAACATTGTCTTTATTTTGTTACATCCAGATTTGGTTAGTATTATATACTTGTCATGTGTAAGGTATTTGTAACTTGAAATAAGATTGTGCTGCATTTCATACATTTTATTTCTTAAGATTATACAGATTTTTTTCCTTCTTTCGACTAACTTTTTATAATCTTTATCTTTACAAGCTGAAAAGTTTTGACTAAAAAGCTTCTTTATTTCAAACCCGATTGATTTTATCTTTTTGTCTACATTTGATAATTGTCTCGTTATTCACAGCTTATTCCCATTCAGCCTTTCTCTCTCTCTCTCCCCTTTTCTCCCAAGTCTATGATTAGAATTTGATTGTAACAATTCCTTGTGTGTCTGTGTGTTACTGTGGTCTGCTCCTTGTCTAATATCACAGTGCATCATTGTTTGTTCTAACTACAGGGGCTTCCATTTCCATACTTACTACATTCAAGTCTGCTGTATACTGTCTTGCTCAACATGGAGATGAGTTCAACTCCCAAAGATATCCATAGATATTTAGTGACTATTTTATTGCTGAGACCACTACAAAAACTGCCTGTGTCTGGCATAGTGTAACAAATCATATTCCCCTAGTTGTGTTTAACTACAGTGGTTGGGTTTCGTTGAGGCTGAGTTATCATAGCAATAACCTTATTCATTATATTTGCAGCTGTAGATAGTTACGCAGCTGTAAACAGCTGTGACATTATTCACCAAGTTGTTTCCCTTATATGTAAATGTAATTCATGTAAAAACTGTACATTTGACTCCATTAAATAATTTTTTTCAAAGATTCTCTATTAATTACAGATTTTTTTATTTAATTTTCAAAATTAAAAATTTAAGGCTATTGACACAATTTTTTACTTTAAAATAAATATTCTTAAACTTTGTCCCAACCAAGACTCCTTTTAAAGCATATTTTCATTGGGCTAGAAAGATGAGCTACAATGGAAATTGTTTGTAGTCCATATTATTGATCATCCTTGAGAATGAACAAATTTTTTCCCAATTAAATGCTCAGTTGTCACTCATCCAAACAAGGTAAACATTGTGGCTGAAGTGTTTGTCTACAAATACTCATTTTGTGATAAATTGATTTAATAAGTTACCATGGACTGGGCTGATATAACATTAGAATCCATGGTGCCACTTTCTACTCCATGCTTGTCCTGTTACCAAACAAACGGAAGATGGGTGACATGTCATAATGTCCTGTTACCAAACAAACGGAAGATGGGTGACATGTCATAATGTCCTGTTACCAAACAAATGGAAGATGGGTGACATGTCATAATGTCCTGATATCAAACAAATGGAAGATGGGTGACATGTCATAATGTCCTGTTATCAAACAAATGGAAGATGGGTGACATGTCATAATGCTCCAATGGACAAGAGTGTCATTAACATTAATCAGTTTCACTCACCACCAAGGGGAGGCTACTCAAGTTAGACAAATTGACACTCTAGGTATTCTTATTGTCATTAGTCACAGAAAAATATCTGAATTATTTTAAACTTTTTTGTGGTTGGAATTCATACAGACCAGTTAAAAATCTTGTTTCCATGTAACATTTTCAGTTTGATTTTGTTTCTTCTATCTTTACCTTTTTCTTTACTGCATTACATTAGGGATGTGGACACCCTTATTGTGTACATGTCAAATTTTTTCTATTGCCATATTTTATTGTTCAACAATTGATAAGGAGTTTTACAAGTGCAATGCCATGTCATGAGTGTCATTCGGATGTCAGTATGATTCATACAAGCTAGTCATGGTTGTTTGGGGCATCGCAAGACAATTGGGCTTATAACCTAAGAAATGTCATTAGGTTGTGTGGGATAATTTTATTTGTGAAATGACTTTGAGGATGTATTAGTATTATTTGAGCCCTTCAAGTGTCAAATGATAAAGATAATGGCAAATAGCAGCCCCCTTATTTTCATATTTTTTATTGTCTGGCCATTCAAGGCCATGTACTTATCAGTACATTGATGAATCCCAGTTACCATCATCAGGTTACTTCTATAAGTGTCTTTTGTTCAAGAGTATATCATACAAATTTACAATTGTGGCAATAAAAAAAGATTTTTTTTATCAACAACGTGTTTATGATTGTGTGTCTATTTTCCAAAGTCTAAATAAGCTATTTTTCAAAACGCTCCATTACGACCCAGGGTACAATGTATACCTTTTTTATATCGCTGTGATCGATTAAATTAAAATTAATCGTTAACTTTTGAAAAATTACCGATTAATTAATCGATAATTTTGTTAAAGCTAAAAATATAGATGTATGACGTCATGAAACTGAAAATTTCAAGGGAAGTAGTAAAAACAAGCAATGGATATTTTTGTTTCATTGAGTAATTTTTAAAACATTGTTAGCAATAAAAAAATAAGTTAAATAACGTCTAAAAAATTTGGCATTTGGATGAAGATTTCAAATTAATTTTAAAATATGAAAGTAATACAGCTGTACAAAAATTGTTTGATGATTAACAAAAAAATAAAGATCATCTTTTTATCCCAAGTGGTTCAAAAGTTATGAATTTTTTTCTAAGACCTCATAATCACTGTTTTCCTTCATATGTTGCGCCCTTTAAGGCATTTTTTAAAATGCCCATAACTTAAGTATTTAATTTAATTTTAAGAATATAATATTGTCCGGAGATTTATTTCAATATAGGTAGTTCAGTATAATGTCAATGAATTTGAATTTTTTGTTATTAATTAAGTATAAATAATGTGTTTTTTTTATATCATTGTCCTTATGAAACAGGTTATTTTAAGGCTTACATCTTACACATTCACTTTTAAATGGAGAAGTTTGTACGTAAAAAAACAACAACAAATTATTATTAATAATTATTTATTTATTAATAAATCGTTTAAAAAACATTTTCTTAAAAATTTAATTGCTATTTTATCGATTAAAATAATTTTAATCGATAAAATATTTTACCGATTAATCGAGAAATTGATCGGTAATTTCCGCAGCCCTACTTTTTTAATATCTATATTTAATTTATCCCCATTTCACATTAACGTTTAATTTAATATTCTCTTTTCTATACCTTTTACTAAATTGATGACACATAGTTGAATCAAAATATTGTTGTGCATTGAATATTTTATAAGAATCAAGAAATATATCAAAACATTACTAGTTAAGGTGAAAATTTTGTTTAATGATGAAGGCATGCACAACATTTGGGTTCAACTGTCAAATCATTTAAAATCTCAATAATTTAGTGATCTTTAAATTTTTGTTGGGCCCAGGGCTTTAGGAAGAAAAGTTTTAGTTTTACCAGCATACATTATAATTAGGGCTGCCGAAATTGACGATTAATTTCTCAATTAATTGGTAATTATTTTAATCAATAACATAGCGATTAAAATGAAGAAATGTTTTAAACAATTCCTTGGATTTAATAAAAAATGATTAGTTATTAATAATAATTTGCTTTTTTACGTACAAAGTTCTCCGTTTAAAAAAAAAAGAAAAGATTTTTTAAGTGTGAACTTTAAAATAAGCTCTTTTTATAAGGAAAATGATATAAACAAAAATTAAATATTCTTTTTACCTAATTAACAATAAAGTTTTCATACATTGACATTATTTTGAACTATTTATACTTAAATTTTTAAAAAATATTAATTGCCTGTTTTGGTTACTCCCCTTGAAATTTTTAGTTTAATGACATCATACATCTTATTTTTAGCTAATCAAAAGTATCTATTAATTATTCGAAAAATTTTCAAAAGTAAATGATTAAATTTAAATTAATCGATAACAGCCCTTATTATATTACATGACTTTGGTTAAACACCGGCTAACTGAAATTTGTGGCCAACACTTTAATACCTGACTTTGGTGAAACACGGGCTAACTGAAATTGGTGGCCAACACTTTTATACTTGATCTTGGTGAAATACGGGCTAACTGAAATTGGTGGCCAACACTATAATACCTGACTTTGGTGAAACACGGGCTAACCGAAATTGGTGGCCAACGCTTTAATACCTGACTTTGGTGAAACACGGGCTAACTGAAATTGGTGGCCAACACTATAATATCTGACTTTGGTGAAATACGGGCTAACTGAAATTGGTGGCCAACACTGAAATACTTGATCTTGGTGAAATACGGGCTAACTGAAATTGGTGGCCAACACTATAATACCTGACTTTGGTGAAACACGGGCTAACTGAAATTGGTGGCCAACACTATAATACCTGACTTTGGTGTAACACCAGCTAACTGAAATTGGTTGCCTACACTATAATACCTGACTTTGGTGAAACACCAGCTAACTGAAATTGGTGGCCAACACTATAATACCTGACTTTGGTGAAACACCAGGTAACTGAAATTGGTGGCCAACACTATAATACCTGACTTTGGTGAAACACCAGCTAACTGAAATTGGTGGCCAACACTGTAATACCTGACTTTGGTGAAACACCGGCTATTGGTGGCCAACAGGATATTGCCAAACATCTTTCAGCGTGTGGCGGAAAAACTAAATACTTAGATCAAATCAAACGCCAATATGTCGGGGCCGTTTTGTCGGTGAACATTTGAAATAGGTGCCGTGAAAAAAACTTTAAAATATGTCAAAACTGATACTCTTTAAACACATAATAAACACATATAAAAACAAGGTAAAGATGCAAAAGATATATATATCTCGTTAGATAAAGATTTGAAGTTTATTCACATTTTAATTTTGTTTGTGTAAGTCTCCTATAAGTATTTTTTTTTTTTTTTTTTGAAAACCAGGAAAGCCAACATTTTATCATCATTTAAAACTCCAATAAGACTACAGGACTAAACACAAACCATCCTTAGTCATAGATAAACGTAGGACGCAATATCCTTCTGTACAGAATGTGTCTGTAACATATAAGATAAGATAAAACTACGAAAAATGTCACCAAAAGGTGTTTTTTCGCCAGTTTTGACTACCTGTTTTAACAAGGATTTTTAACCAGAAAAATAGCCCGAAAGCACAGATAAAAAATGTAAGAATACTATTAGTTCTGCAAGATTGGGAACGTCTCCAATATATATTATGCAAATTAAAGTCACCAAATCAGACACGTGACCTTACGTCACAATCACAGTTGAGACGACTAACACGAGAGAGATTTACACTATCCTATTTACTATTACTAGACAAAATCAATCTCTTTTTGTTATGTAATTAGTCATTAGTATTAGTTCTAACCTTTTCAACTTCGACCACTGTCTTTTATGACATATTGCTAGGCTTGGTGTAAATAATGAACGGGTACATGTTTATCGTCAGAAGTCTAACATGTGACTTGTTCACTTTTAAAAGATAAAACAATTTTCATTAATATTTTGGTCTAAGCCATATGCATTTCAGGGAAATAACTATTTACAGTAAAATTTAATGAAATGCAGCTGTGTTGCTTCCCTTAGAATGATTGGGGTTGTCACATTAAGAAAATCGTCCTCACTTTGAAACATAATAACTGAACTACGGTGACCGGACAAGTGAACACAAGACAAAGGAACACTAGACAACTGATACAAGCCGAACATACGGGCAAGGCAATTTCATATTTTAGCGCAATTTATTTTTGTATAGCAAAAAAATAAACTCTCTTACTTTGACTAATTGGAACACAATCAATAAGTAAACAAGAAAGTATTTAATGATAAAATATTTGGTTTTCATGTTTTTTGGTGATTTTATAGGGGTCTTTAACTTAGAAAACTTGTTTTAAAATCTGAATTCTAGTAGAAATCGTTGTTTGTTTATAGTTTTAACCACATTTAGCAAGATAATTTCGTTTCTATCACGGCATCAGACCAAAATAAATCTTCATGTTAGCAGTAAGCTAAATACTAATCAGATTCAGAGGCGTCACCTGACGGTAAATTTATTTGCGCAAAACAATTTCCGAGGCCCCCCCCCCCTTTTTATTAATTATATAAAATTAGTACTTGGGAAAAAAGCCTGTTCAAGGAAATTTTTTGTAAAAATTGATAATATAATAATAAAGATATCTTTTTAAATGTTTTTCTTGTAAATGTTTATTGACACCTTTAATATTTAATGGTTGTTAAATAATGACACTTATGGGGCTGTACACTGTACATAGATGACGTCAATTACCTAGGGGGACGGGGTTCACACATTTGTGACCAGATGGGGGGTTGTTTAAGCCTGTCAATGTAAGTTTGATGATGACAAACGTAGGCCTATATCTTTTGTTATGTATTTCTTCTAAATGTTTGACAATTTTAATGGTTGTCATATAATGACACTTAGAGGCCGAACATAAAGGGGGGGGGGAGGGCTTTCACACATATGTGGCGAAGGGGGATGTGATGACGTCCAATGTCGACCTTAGCTATTGCAAGGCTGTGGATTGCCCGGGCCCAGTCTGGGTAGGGTTAGTGAATTAATAAGGATAGTAAGAGAAAATTAAGATAGGCTGGGCTTACGAAAGTATGGGGCCCATAAAAGTATGTGCCCTTTGCGGCCGCATAGTTTTGAGTGAAATAAGACCGGCCTTGGTAACGTCACATCAAAACGCTCAACTTTAATGAAAGTTTCACTTAAATATTAGATTGCATTACAATTCATCTCATGACTTTTTAAATGGGCTCACGCGTTTTGCCTCGGACGTTCGCGGGGACAGGAGTATTGGTTCCGACACTTTTATCAAAGTCCGACGAGGTGACCTTACGCACGACATAAAAGTGCAGCCTTACTTAAAGGACAATATCGTGATTTGAAACATGTTCAGAAAATTTGGCTTTCATTAGTGATTTTTTTTTGGGGGGGGGGGGGGGGGGGNAAAGCTTTTTAATGAACATCATATTTCAGGGGATCGGCGATGGGGTAACTTTTTGTGACGGCGTGTGACGAGAAAGGGGACGGTGGGAAATCAGCCTTAATTGCGTGACTTAATTGCGCTGAAATAAGAAATTACCCCTATGGACTATTACTTCCCCCACGGACTGGTAAAAAAAAAATCCGTCTTCCATGCCCCACAAAAGGTCATAACAAAGTTGGGAGGAGAAAATAGGTCATCCGTAACAGAGTTATTAAATCACATATTATTAATGTCACTGTCTTGTCAAGGTAACATGCGTGGAAATACAAAAACAAATTATGTAAATATCAACAATAAATATGTGCTTTATATTTAAACTAAGGGGCCGTCCATAAATGACGTCCAGCACCTGGGGGGGGGGGGACGGGGGGTCACACTTTTGTGACGATGCGTGACGTGGGGGAGGGAGGGGGTTGAAGAAATGTGACGTCACATCGAAAGGGTAACTTTAAATAAAACTTCCACTGAAATATTTGGTCACTTAGAATTTATTTAATGACTTTTTTTTTATTCAATGCTTCTCAAAGTGCCAGTCGATAGGCCATCAGACGCCGGTTGGCATAAGTTAACAAGACACGAACATTAAATATAATTAATAATTATAATTCTTAAGTTTGAGAATTCACAAGAGAACATACGAAATTGTAACACTGCGTCGTTTGATGTTGACATCAAAGCTTTTGTGATGTAACAGCAGTTTTTCGTTTGGTTCACTCGAGGCAGGAGTCTGCGAACTTTTTTTTTTGGTCGGTTATACCCCCCCCCCCCGAAACTGCTACTGGTGAGTTTAACAAACAGGACAAGTGTCTAAAAAGATCTGAATAGGATTATTTGTTTATATTTTAAGTCAAAACGGTTTGAAAAAAACCGGACCGTTTCAATAGGATACCTAAATATTAAAATTATAAGAGTTTATATTAATATTACTGCTAACCCAAAAGTAGCGGATTCTAGCAAATTTTCTATGCCCACAATGATTGAGCATTACCCCCAAGAGTTCCTTTTTTTACCCCAAATGAGATAATTTATTGATGACATTATATTTACAACTGTTGTGTGACGTACGTGAAATCCTGAAGAAGAAAGAATTGAAAAAAAACAACAACAAACAAACAAGCTTGTGAGCTTCGGAGTTAAAAGTTATGATAATGTTGGATATTTTAATAATGTCATAGTATTTCAGTCCCAAACTTGCAAGAATTACTGTATTTTGCGACGCACAAGATGACACCATACTTTCCTGTTCAAATGTGGGGGTTGTACAGTGTTGGCCATTTTCCTCTTCCAACGCATACCTAATAATTTTTAGAAAACATGAGATGTGATATCAATGTGATAATTTTAGATCAAATGCCTTTGATGTGCATATACTTAGCAGGGAAACTGTCATTAGAAGATCGATATCAATTTGAGGAATTGTCTTGTATTTATATATTCTAGGTCTATAAACAATGCAATGATCCTTGTAATATCAATAGTCACATTCGCGAGCTTAATCGCGAAGGTTAATCACATCAATGGGTATTGACATTACCGCTGCATTGTTCGATAGCTGTCTTGCTATGCCATGGCAACTAAACATTTTTTTTTTAAAATGTAATATATAAAACAAGCCGAATTCATACTTAATCTTATAGGGCTTTAACCTGTGTAGGGGCTCATTATGCTATCAAATAAGTACAGAGAAAATCATGTCAAAACGGGAAAAGAATGCAATGGTACCTGGTGAAATGGAAAAATTCTTGCCGNGGGGGGTCAAAGTTTTGTGACGTACTTTTTGAGGGGGGGGGTCGACGATTTTGTGACGACGCGTGACGTAGGGGGGGAGGGAGTAAAGAAATCGGCCAAAATCGCGTGACGTCATTTATGGACGGCCCCTTAACACGACGGGAAATGTTTCGGCTTAAGCCTTCATCAGTACAATCAACATAAAATACGTACTTGCATAAGTAATAAAGTTATATTTAAATATTAACATACTACATCATAAAATATTTATGTAAAATAAAAGGAAAAAAAAAAAGAACAAGCAACGACACAGGATATAAGAAAAAGGAGGAAGTACCAAAAGTTACAGTGATTTTCAGTAACTATCTCCCAGCTCCAGACATAGGCCTACACATTTGTCACATGATATGTGATTGGTTGAAGAGATCCCGTGACGAATGTGCTAGAACAGAAGGCTTAGCAGTTCTGTTGTGTATGTGGGAAAGACAGGACATAGACTTAACTTGTTTCACTGATGTATATTGATATGTAAAAAGAGTGTACATAAGTTCAAGTATTGAATTAAAGTTGTTTGTGTTACCGAGGACTTCAATATTATTATTGAAAGAAAAAACAAATTACACAGACTATTTGTGTAAGGAAACAATAAATTAAAGCTTTATTATCAACTAATACAAATAATGGTAGACGTTTCGGCTCATGCCTTCATCAGTACAAAAAAAAAGCTTTATGCAGTCCTATTCTGTATGATATATTATTGAAAGAAAGTATCGACTGTTAATTAACGCCTACAAGTGAGAAAGCTGCCAAAAGACAAGTTACAACATTCACACATTTTAGACTTTTGTCAGCCCATTTATTGTT
Organism: Radix auricularia; assembly: GCA_002072015.1. NCBI lineage: Eukaryota > Metazoa > Mollusca > Gastropoda > Lymnaeidae > Radix > Radix auricularia. The sequence goes on along the minus strand of MUZC01003393.1, from coordinate 230,155 downwards.
TTTCAAAATTTTTATATTGTAAAAAAAATTTTTTGGTGCTTTGTATGGCACCGTTCTGTAAAATAAGCGCTAAAGATTTCCCAACAAGAAGCTGAAAGATAGTTTAAATTACTTACACAACCTGGCAACATTGAGAATTTAAAGGCTCACATTTTTCACAATTCACACATTGTCATTTTTATATGCCAATGTGTGTCTTGTTTTCGTTTTCTGAATGATTATCATATTTTTTAAACATTAATTAATTAATTAAATTGAATTAATTAATTTATTAATCAAAGTCCATTTCCTGTATTAAATATCCAAATAATAAACAATAGACAGCAGTTATTAGAATGCATTCACGTTTTAAACCTGGAGTGTCCAAACTTTTAGCAATGAAGTAAAAATTAAGTGGAGCCAGTATTAAGATTATAAAGTAAAATAAAATTCGTTGATGCTGAGTAATGTTACTGAGTAATAGTAAGGTTTCTGTTCGTTTGCACACAGTGCAAATTATATTGAACGAATTCTTATTTAGGACAAGATGGTATGCTAACTCTATAATAATATGGTAGGGTTCTGAGCTCTGAAGTTATTATGAAATTTTAAATAAAGCAAAACAAAATTATTGTTAAATAAATTAACAACGAAATCAGTAATCATGTGTGTTTCGCGTGGGGCAGGACGTTAGATTCGGATGGCGCGTGTGTACGCCATTTTCGTTTTTCATTCTTTCTAGTCTAGCGGTGTAGTTGGCTTGAAATTTTTCATGCGTTGTCATTAGCATCGATGGTTGTCCTTCAATGCAAGGAAAAGAAAAAGTTTTTTTTAACTCTTGCGCTTCAAAAAAAAAAAAAAAAAAAAAAATCCCAATAACGTCTCCGTCCACTGCATGATTCATAGAGAAAGTCTCGTTTCTAAATCAATGCCCAACTATTTGTATTCTATCAAGTAGTGAAATTTCATCAAGTCTCAACCACTCAAGTCACGACTCTTGCACAACTTTGTGAAGCAATGCAGTGGCGTAGTGAGGGGGGGGAAGGTTGGCAAATGCCCCGGGCGGCACTTGGCTAGGGGCGGCAAATCCCTAGTCCTTAATTAGTTTATATCAGAATTTTACGAGAAAGTGGAACTTTTTATCAAAATAAAAGAAAATCAAAACACTAAATTACTTTTATAAAAGGAACTATCCGAAAGTATGTGAAAGTTTCTTCTGTCAAAACTTTCAACTTCTTATATGCTATACATTCTTCTGATACAAAAATGCTACTATGCTGAAAAAAAAAACCCAGAGACTTAAGTAGTATGAAAACTCAACACTGATGTTGTGGGAACAGTTGATTTCTTTAAATTTGACAGCCTCTACTGCTGTATAAATAAAAAAATTACTGTTTCCTATCAATTTCAAACATCGAATGCTCTGAGTAGCATATTGTTTGAGGGAGGGGCGGCAAAATCCTTCTTCTCTATTAGCTTTGTAATTCTTTTGTTTTGTATCATAAAAAAATGAACAAAATTGCGTATCTTATGGAATTAAAACCTGGCACACATAAATATAAAATTAGCCACCCACGAATTACCAAAGTTATTTGCGATCTGAAGGAATAAGAAATCTGATTTTTAAAAAAATTATTTTAACAAATAACTATACGTTGTTATGAAAGAAAAGAAAACAAAATGACAAATAGTTCTCGTTAAAATGACATTTTTCAATTTAGGCAAAATTGTGGCTTTTTAGGTCACATGATATACTACTTTAAGGACGCTTTGACATTTATCTTCTTATCTTATATGTTACAGACGCTCCTTCTATACAGAAGATTATTGCGTCCTACGTATTTCTATGGTTTGTGTTTAGTCCTGTATTCTTACTAGAGTTTTAAAAGATGATAAAGTGGTGGCTTTCCTGGTTTCTTCAGGCAACCCATTCCACGCCCGAATACCGGACGGAAAGAAAGAAAACTTGTATGTGTTTGTTCTTGCATATGGAATAAGAAAGGTGTTTTTATCTTTATGTCTATTTGAGGGTTGTATTAGGTTATCTTTGTGTTGTATTTCTAAATTAGAATTAATTGCCTTATGTATAATTACTAATTTACTATTGGTTCTTCTATCCTCTAGTGTTTCAAGGTTTAATGATTTAACTAATGGTGTTACTCTTGTCAGTTTTGAATATTCTCCAGTAATGAATCTGGCAGCTCTTTTTTGTATTTGTTCTAACTTATCAATATTTTCTTTGGTGGATGGGTCCCATACTGAAGATGCATATTCTAGTATAGGTCTCACCAGGGTGAGATAGCATTTTAGTTTATATCTTTGTTACATTTGTAAAAGTTTCTTTTTATAAAGCCTAAGGTTTTGTTTGATTTTTTAATAACTTCATTGACATGGGGATTCCAAGATAGTTTCTCATTTATTATGACTCCTAAGTATTTCGCATCTTTAGTTTGGGTTAGTTCTTTTCCATGAATGAAATATTTTGAATTTATTTGTTTCTTTTTCTTTGTTACTCTTAGCAGTTGACATTTTTCTGGGTGGAAGGACATACTCCAGTTAGTTTCCCATTTTATTAATTCATCTAAGTCTTTTTGTAAAATTTTGCTATCTTGTTCTGACTTGATTGTTCTATAGATTATACAATCATCAGCAAATAACCTAACTTTAGTTCCTGTTGAGATATTGTTGGGTAAGTCATTTATATAAATTAAAAATAGTAAGGGACCTAGGACAGTTCCTTGTGGAACTCCTGAGTTAACCTTTATTGGTGTAGATTTAGAACCATTAATTATTACAGTTTGCTCCCTACCCAATAGGAAATCTTGGATCCAGTGATGTAAGGGACCTGAGATTCCAAAGTATTTAAGTTTTTTGAGTAAACTAAGGTGGTGAACTTTGTCGAATGCTTTTGAGAAGTCTAGTAATATTGTATCTATTTGATCATTATTATCTAAGCCTTTTGATAGATCATCTATTAGGCCTATCAATTGTGTTTCACATGATCTGTTCTTTCTAAAGCCATGTTGGTGTGGGCATAGGGCATTATATTTGTCAAGGTGGTTAACTATTCTGCTATATATTATGTGTTCCAGTAATTTACATGTGATACTAGTAAGTGATACAGGTCTGTAATTACCAGGGTC
>MUZC01003393.1:159601-191591 GCA_002072015.1 Radix auricularia | reverse complement strand
AAAAAAACAAACGATTAGTAAAAACTTGTATAAAAAAACAAACGATTAGTAAAAACTTGTATAAAAAAACAAACGATTAGTAAAAACTTGTATAAAAAAACAAACGATTAGTTTCGAATTCATTACTTGTGTCAATTTTTCGAATCGAAAATAAACAATTAACTTATAAATAAGTCAATCATTTCTATGTTCCAGTCACCCGTAATGCGACATTTCCCGTAAAACACCCACCAAAAAGTTCCATTATGACTCCGCCCACATGTCGTCCACTGACTATCGATGTCAGTAATTGGATTCATACGCTGTCCTGTTGTATGTTGTATCTCTTATCGTAGAATGGAAACATTCTTTGTCATCCACCCCGCCCCCCCTTTAAAATATGGGAGCCTATAATTGATATCTTCCTTTATTTCAATTTCTTGACTCAACATTCAAACGAGTTCCGCCCGTAAGAAGAAGTAGAAGAAGTCCCACTTATTAACTGTTGGAATAATCTCATGCCCAAACCCGTTTAAACGGCAAATCCATCTCATCCTATTTCAATTGAGACCGTTCCCACAACACCAAAGAGAGTATGTGTTGTATTTTCTTTAACCGCTTTTATTTAGTGCAATTAAACGAGATCATTTATATTATATTGAATTGCGCTGCGCGCATAACTCCATAATAACTTTCATACATTGAGAAATATAACGATTGATTATAATCAACAACAAAAAAAAAACATTAATAAGTTCATCAAATAATATAGTTCTGGTAAATGCCCCTAAGCTAGGGCTTTTAACCATTAATTTAAACTTAATAGTTAACTTTTGAAAAATTAATTAATTAATCTTAATTAATAGTTGTTTTTTTTTCGATTTAAGCAAAATATAATTTATAGTGTCATAAGTAAGTAACATTTATTTGAACGTATCGTCGAAAATCGAAATAACACTGCAATGTCTCCATTTTATGTCATCTTTTAACCAACAAAGTAAACAGAATAGTGTGTTGATATTATTTGGTTCAAGTGATGAGCGGGTCTCATTGCCAATTTTATGAAATTGTTGTGTAAATTTCTGCAATGGTAACAGGCAAAAATATATTTAAATTATCTCTTTCTGGGGGCTGAGGGCCCAAATTTTTTTTTTCCTTATATGAACTATATATAAATACTGAAAATCATTCATTCTCCTATTTCACGGAAAGTCAGAAGCATTAAACTTTGGCAAGTTGTTAAGTACGCTACCCCGACGATATTTTGCGATAAAGAATTTTAATCTTCTCACTCATGGGGGGCCGGGGGCCCAAATGTTGTTTTTTCTTTTAATAGAAACAAACTCATCACTAATTCTCCAATTTACCGTGTCGTTAAAAACATGAAACGTTTGGAAATTATTGAGCAGACTCTCCTGGCAATAATGGCTTTCTTTTTCATGGGGTGCAAATGTACTTTTTTTTTCTTAAATGACCTATACTAACAAAATTCAGACAACGAAATATTGTGAAATTTAGTACACGTAAACGACATTACATGATGAAGTTTCTTAAGTAGAGTTCGTTTAAATTTCCCGCTCATGTGAGGCCGGGGGCCCAAAAACGTATTTTACTTAGATGGGCTATATAAAAATTGAAAATTAGTAATTCTCCTATTTCTGATTAGATGGAAGCATGAAGTTTTAGGAAATTGTTGAGTACATTCCTGCAGTGGTAACAGGTGAAAAAAATATTTAAATTATCAAATTATCACTTACTGGGAGCCGGGAGCCCAAATGTAGTTTATTTTTTTACTACTACACGCTATATAAATACTGAAAATCACCCATTCTACTTTTCCCATGTAGGTAGAAGAATGAAACTTTGAGAAGTACACTCTCCTTACGCTTATTTGCGAAAAAGATTTGTGTACGCTTCTACAGAAAACCTTATTTAAAACCCGTGCGAAGCCGGGTACTTGCCTCTAGTATAATATATAATAAACTATAGACGGTCTCAGCAGATGTTTCTGATACTGTAGTGGATGTTTGGTTGGCAGGTGAAAAGTAAGCCAAGTAGGCAAACGATTTCTCACCATGGACGCAATAACCTTTATCAACATTTTGAACATTTCCGTCAGTCAAGAGTTTAAAATGTTCGTGTAATAAGTTTATATTTATCGGACATCATATTTTACTTTTTGCTTTCTGGTACATTTTTAAGTGATGGGTCGATTAATCGTTAAAAGAAATTTAATAGCTAAAAATGTATACGATTAACCGATTAATTAATCTTTATATTTTGTAGCCCTACCTTAAACACTTACCTTTCAGCCCGCATGTTTGTTGTTAGTACAATCGACTGGACGTAGGCACGGGGTTACAACACAGTTTGGTTGATACCTGTTGACGCAGATTTAACCAATGGTTGATACCTGTTGACGCAGATTTAACCAACAAATATTAAACAGATCTAACCATTGAAAATAATTGAAAATTAAATAAAAAAAATTTGTGTGTGACTGTGTGTGTCTGTGTCTGTGACAATTGGCGTTTCAGAATTTTTGGGGGGTCTACGTTTTGTTATTCAAAAAAATTTATTTAAAAAAATAGAATTAAACCAGAAGTAGAAGAAAAACGTTGGACTTAAGTATAATAATACGCCATGAAGAGTAAAGAAGATGAAGATAGGTGTTTTTTAAAAAAATAAATGTTAGAGAAATGAAGGTTGAGAGTAGTTGAGACTAATGACTCTAGTTCATAGTTCTGAGGCCAAATCTTGGTTGACTTTGGTCTTGAGCAGGGTTCGATTTCGACATATTTGGTTTTTTGGCTGAGTCCCATCTCTAGTTGGTATGGGTGGGGGGGGGGGTAGCTGAGGGAAGACTTTCAACAGTTATCTCAGGAATCCGCGCCTCACCACTGCTAGATACTTGGTAGATACTCCAACTCAAAATTTCAAATACATCTGACGTACACAAACATCATATCAAGAGAAAGAAATTGCTTTCTGCTTTCTGCTTTCTGCTTTCCAATGACTTCAAAATCATTTTTCTATCTTTTGAAGGAAAAAAATATGTGAATTATTTTTCCTCCTCCTTTACCTTAGTATTTAATTCTAAAGAAATTTTGATCGAATTTGTCACTAATAATTTGGGGTCTTTCTGGGTTGTGACATAGTGACGGTGCAGCTAAAGGTCTCTTAACACGAAATGACCAATCAACCGAAACGCTCTGAGAACCACTGGCCTGCCTTAAAAGCTACAGCCCGACTGAACTTTACCTTTAACAAACGGTTCGTGTTGCATGTTACCTGGATTGATCACAATCACGCGAGTTTGTCTGGATGTCTGGATGTCTGGATGTCTGGGTGTCTGGGTGTCTGGGTGTCTGGATGTCTGGATGTCTGGATGTCTGGGTGTCTGGGTGTCTGGGTGTCTGGGTGTCTGGGTGTCTGGGTGTCTGGGTGTCTGGGTGTCTGGGTGTCTGGGTGTCTGGATGTCTGGATGTCTGGATGTCTGGATGTCTGGATGTCTGGATGTCTGGATGAATGGTGTCGTCAAAAAAACCCCATAACACAGGGGCGTCACTAGGGTTGGTGTCACCCGGGGTGGTAGCTCATGGTGTCACCCGGTGAGGTAACTCATGGTGTCACCCGGTGAGGTAACTCATGGTGTCACCCGGGGTGGTAGCTCATGGTGTCACCCGGTGAGGTAACTCATGGTGTCACCCGGTGAGGTAACTCATGGTGTCACCCAGTGAGGTAACTCATGGTGTCACCCAGTGAGGTAACTCATGGTGTCACCCCTCATGATTTAACTCATAGAACTCCTCCAAGTTTTCCAATGCCAAATAAAGGGAATATATAGATATTTACAGTCTGGTGTCAACCCCCTGATGGTGTCACCCGGGGCAGCCCACCCTCACCGCACCCCCCTAGCGACGCCACTGACATAACATTACAGCTGTCACAACGTACAAGGCAGGGTCGGTCTTAGGCGTCGGCAACCAATACGGCCGCCGTGGGCCTCGCGCTTATTCTTATAAATTCCTTACCCAAACTGGGCCCGTGTCGCATATTAAGCCGCATAGGGCCCCGCAATCACTAAGACTGGTCCAGGTACATGGGATCCGCATTTTAAAACCCCCAGACCCCAGGTAGTGTGCATGGGGGAAGGGAGGTGGATCGATCATGGAAGACAAAAGTTAGCCGACTGATTATATCCACGAACACACTTTCAGGGTTGCCAGACTGTTGTCTCAAAAATACCTGGTACTAGTGTCGAAATTTGGCGATGGGCGACACAAAAAGCAAAATTAAAGTATAAAATGTCAGGTACTGCCTCACTTTTTTTCCTTCTGGAAAATGAACAAAATGAGGGATGAGACTGCAATCAGGCATATAAAAAAGTAAATGAAAAAAAAAAAGAAACGTAAACAGGGTAAGGGTTAGCCTGACAGGACGTAACAAAACAGCTGTAATGACTATCTTATCTTAGATATACAGACGCTCCTTCTATGCAGAAGATAATTGTGTCCACAGACCATGAGAGGTGATCTGTTGGCAAGTGATGCAGCGGTCACAGGCCACGGCTATAGGGGTTCCACTCCTTACCTAAGCCGCCTAACTATTGTTTAGTTAGGTACCAATTCAGTGCTGGGTGACTCGGGGACTCCTCAGGCCCCGGGAACAAATCCTCGCCTTCGCGTGGATTCGAACTCGTGACCATCGGTATGACAGTCGAGCGCGCTACCTCTCGGCCACAACGTCCCACTGTTTCGTACGTCCTGTCAGGCTAGCTAACCCTTAACCTGTTTACGTCTTTTTCATTTACTGGAAAATGAACAGTTATACCGGACAGTCCGCTACAAAAATGCCTATCTGGCCACCCAGCACACTTTCTTATACGTCTTCTTATCCTTCTTTAAAGAAGGACATCGTATTATAGTGACGTCATCATCACGCTCTTTTAGATGGTTGTATCGTTGCACCAGATCACTTCCTACAGAAGGGAAATCGTGTATATGTGTTTTTTTTTGTTTTTTTTCGGGGGGGGGGGGGGGGGTNGGGTTACTTCTAAGTGTGGGCCTCATGGCACCAGGCTGTAGGAAACATGGCGTCATGCCGGCGTGGGGGGGGGACTTATGATGTCATGCAGAGGACCCTGTTATATTCAAAACTGGAGAATATTCAAAACTGACAAGAGTAACACCATTAGCTAAATAATTAAACCTTGAAACACTAGAGGATAGAAGAACCAAGAGTAAATTAGTAATTATACATAAAGCGATTAATTCTAATTTAGAAATTCAACACAAACATAACTTAATACAACTCTCAGATAGACATAAGGATAAAAACACCTTTCTTATTCCATATGCAAGAACAAACACATACAAGTTTTCTTTTCTTTTCGTCCGGAATTCGGACGTTGAATGGGTTGCCTGCGGAAACCAGGAAAGCCAACACTTTATCATCATTTAAAACTCTAATAAGAGTACAGGACTAGACACAAACTATAGATAAACGGAGGACGCAATAATCTTCTGTATAGAAGGAGCGTCTGTAAAAGATAAGACGTCAGAAGTAAACGAACGTATCGGCAAACTGCCTTCTTCAACGAATAAATATATAAAATATTCTTTTACATTATATGAATATTCAGTTGCGGGGAAATGGCAAAACGGATTTCTAATTTTTTTAAAAAAATTAGAAATTGAATGAACATTTAGTAAAACAAATTTAGTATACAATAAGTTCTGTCTAATTTTGGAATTTCAAAACGACATTAATTAATTGTCCCACACAGCCTAGTTTTTATAAAATGATGAACGCATAATTTATTCCATCTTTGGGAATACTGTTATTGTTAATAGTATTGTTATAGATATATAGATAGATATGAAAAGAAGATATAACAGAAATTATAATTATTATTTTAATATTTTTAAAACAAAATATGCAACAAATGATATTTAAAATATATCTTAAATGTACGTTTGTAATTGAAAAAACCAACTAGAGAACTAATGGTCACTTGTATTATCGAAAGAGCACGAAGATTGTTCTGTGTGGGCGTGTAATAAACTCCAACATCTACACAATATACACACCAGTACCAAGGAGGACAAGAACCACCTAGCAGTCCCACCAACCAAAAATCTTGGTATTGGTATGTTCCCGGGAATGTGTCATGTTTTAGCACGATTTAACTTACCGGAGCAAGGAGTATGCGGTTGACAAATGCGCAATGCTGCACTGACAACTGGCCGATCTGACAGGACTGACAACTGGCCGATCTGACAGGACTGACAACTGGCCGATCTGACAGGACTGACAACTGGCCGATCTGGCAGGACTGACAACTGGCCGATCTGACAGGACTGACAACTGGCCGATCTGGCAGGACTGACAACTGGCCGACCTGACAGGACTGACAACTGGGCGATCTGACAACTGGTCGATCTGACAACTGACAGGTCTGACAACTGGACGATCTGACAGGTCTGACTACGTTATACACATATCAAGTACAGAAATGACTTATCTTACTGTGAGATGTTATCCAGAAAGGTTCACTTCTCCGCTGGGACAAATTGAGGGCCGGAGAGCGTATCAGGTTGTTGGTGGTGGGGGGGGGTGGTGGTGGTGGTGGTGTTGGTCCCATGGTGTGGGGCACGGCATCCGTAAAATTGTCTTGAAAGTTGCGTTACCTTTCAAATAACATCCACTGCCCGCCCCACTGCGCATGGCTCACACTTAGTCCCGTAATGGTGGCGTTGATTTATCTTAAAGAACATCGTGGGACATTCGTTAACGATGACGTAACAAAGCCAATTTAAAGACCAGGTAAAGTCGAAACACAACAAACTCCCGCAAGGCTAACAGAGGGTGGGGGGCGCGGATGTACTGGTGGGTTGCGACTTGTACTTCACACCATAAAATAAAGACACAAACATGATTTTTTTTATGAACCGGTAAGTAGGAAACGAGAAGTAGAATTACAAGTGATGACTTGTTGAGATGGACAACTCTGGGGCTTGAGAGAATTAAACTTATTCCAATGATGCGCATTGCGGCTTTAATTACACCCGAGGTGTGCACGGTTTACTTAAAGAAAGTAACATTGGCTATGAACAGAGAGACCTCTGTGTCAATCGACATCTGAGGCAGGGGCATCGACCTCTGTGTCAATCGACATCTGAGGCAGGGGCATCGACCTCTGTGTCAATCGACATCTGAGGCAGGGGCATCGACCTCTGTGTCAATCGACATCTGAGGCAGGAGCATCGACCTCTGTGTCAATCGACATCTGAGGCAGGGGCATCGACCTCTGTGCCAATCGACATCTGAGGAAGGGGCATCGACCTCTATGTCAATCGACATCTGAGGCAGGGGCATCGACCTCTGTGTCAATCGACATCTGAGGCAGGGGAACCGACCTCTGTGTCAATCGACATCTGAGGCAGGGGCATCGACCTCTGTGTCAATTGACATCTGAGGCAGGGGCATCGACTTCTGTGTCAATTGACATCTGAGGCAGGGGCATCGACAGATTGGATGTCCTTACTTTTTGTGGTTTATTTTCACCTGTGAAATTTTAGGTCGTCTGCGGAGCGTTTTTTTTATAAGCTCCTGGCAATCCAGATGGGGTTGGGCTTGTGGGTCTTGTGCCCCGGATGACACCAACTTAAGCTGCGCCACAAGTCCTCTAAGATTCCAAATCACATACATATGTAGGCCTGTAAATCTGAGGTCCTCTAAGATTCTAAGTTACTCTATACAGATGTAGGCCTGTAAATCTGAGGTCCTCTAAGATTCTAAGTTACTCTATACATATGTAGGCCTGTAAATCTGAGGTCCTCTAAGATTCTAAGTTACTCTATACATATGTAGACCTGTAAATCTGAGGTCCTCTAAGATTCTAAGTTACTCTATACATATGTAGGCATGTAAATCTGAGGTCCTCTGAGATTCTAAGTTACTCTATACTTATGTAGGCCTGTAAATCTGAGGTCCTCTAAGATTCTAAGTTACTCTATACATATGTAGGCATGTTAATCTTAAGTCCTTGTACATCACATCAGATGTCATGCATGTACGTCTATTGGTCTGTACATCAGATTGATGACATGTTAATCTTAAGTCCTTGTACATCCAATCAGATGGCGTGTATATCTGTGGTCACGTACATAGAAGAAGTAGTTCTTACATATGTAGGTCTGTACCTTGTCTCATATTGGGTGGTCCAGTGTAGAGATACATTTAATTTTAGATTAAAAATAAATAATTTTTGTAGTTCGATTTCCTCTCTGACCATTTCTGCAATGCCTCCTTGTAAATGTGCTCGTATGTGAACTTAGGCTAAAAAGGAACCCACGAAAAAAAATATTTATGAATTATTTCCACACTCATATTTACAGGTGCGTGATCGGAGATGCCGTGGAAGAGAAGACCTCAGTTTACACCAGTGACGACCATCAATTTGTTCAGTAATTAGCACGCTCCTGTCTGTAATCAAATGTCCGTGTGTCCGGCACGTCCGGACGTGTAGTGTGGAAAGTTGAAATGAATTAGCTGGCATCGCTGGCATCCAGTTACGGCTAAATGTTACAGAATACAGAAAAGAAACATCGAAATTTTTGACAACATTATTGCTATAGATATACTTCACATCATTTTATTTATTTTAAGGTGCGTAGCAGAAAATAAACATATTTATTCTATAACTTTTCCATTAGTAATCCAAATAGAGTAATTTTTAATGTTGGAATAAAATATTTGAAAATTGAAAAGCCTGTACCTGTGCTGGTAACTTTAAAGGATTTTCCACACGTGACAGTTGCTCGTGGCGGCACTTTGTAAAGGGCGGCACATTCCTCATTGTTAATTAGCTTTAAAAAATCTAAGGCGTTAAAATAGTATTTAAGAAAATAAGAAAAAAAATCAATGTAATATTAATTAAAGAAATGAAGGAAACATAAGAAAATCTGTGAATGTTTCTAATGCCAAGATACTTACAAAAAAACTATTTTTGTTACACTAGAACGTTGGTGCGCATTCTTTTCCATCTCAACACAGCGTTGGGGTAACAATCTAATTGCTGCTACAGGCAAGGTATTAAATATACTACAGGATACACATAAGTGAATATACCAGCGAGCCATTCTGATGTTATTTTAAAAGCTATAGAAAAACTGACAGAGGCAGACGAAAAGTTGAACACACGAACAGACGCATGCACTTTACTAGTCACAATGAACGTTATATTTTTTCAAATTTTTTAATTTTAAAAAATTATTTTTATTTTATTATTATTATTATTTTTTTTGACATTTTAAAAATAAATTGAAAAACTAGCTGGAAAAATTTATTTTAAGAAGTCAATGATGAACGAAATTATTTAGAAACATATAGAAAGTCTAGTGCTGTTACAATGCTTTGTTACTCACTGAGAAACTTATTGAATTTCTCACTAGATGCTTTAAATTTTGCTAATATTTTATGTGGAAACTTTATTTTTGAATTGAATCTTCCATTCAAAGTACGAGAGAGAGAGAAACGTTTTTTGCCATCAAAGCAATTATGTAGTCAGGGGCCACCAATATATATGTATTACATACGCAATGAGGGGGGGGGGTTAATTACGGGATTTTGAGTAGCGATGTGTACGGGGAGAGTAGGAGGGGTCTCGACTGGATGTGTACGTGCGCTCAACAAATTTAATTTGCATAATACTAATCCTAGTAACGTAAACCGCTCAGGGAAAAAAAACAACCAAAAAAAAAAAAACCAACAAAAAAAAAACAAAAAAAACAAACAAACAAACAAAAAAACAAACAAAAAACCAGTTGATGCAATAATTGTATTCTTTGTCAGGCGAGGTTACAGTAGAAATTTGTGTGAGCTTTGACAGTTACAGAATTCTGAAAACGGTTATGATTTTCGTGCACCAGCCACTCTACTAGATTTGAAAATTTTTCTCTACATTTGAGTATTAGAGTTTGAAAGTGCCTCACGTGATATTGTCAAACAATGACTATTTGTGCCTCACGTGATATTGTCAAACAATGACTATTTTACAAAGTGGGTAGTAACAAAATAAAATAATGAATTCAAGCCCACTTGGTTTATTATGTTTATTAAGATATTTAGGCTCGAAGTTACCCGGCATAATGTAATGTATTAGTGAATATTTCTTACAACCGTCACAATAATGCTAGCGGCGAGAGAAGCTTCTCTAAAATTAAGTTGATTTAATTTTTTTTTAAAAGCAACAATCATATTTCAGCTATTGAGTAGGGCATTGACAAATCTAAGATTGAGGGAAAAGAAAAAACTCCATTTTAATCAAGAGAGGAAATATCTTCTACGCGGTTGTCGAGTGGTAGCGCGCTCCATTGGCGTACCGATGGTCACGAGTTCGAATCCACGCGAAGGCGAGGATTTGTTCCCGGGGCCTGAGGAGTCCCCGAGTCACCCAGCTCTGAATGGGTACCTAACTAGACAATAGTTAGGTGGCTGGGTAATGCGTGGAACCCTTATAGCCGTGACCTGTGGCCGCTGCATCACTTGCCAACAGATCATCTCTCATGGTCTGTGGACGCAATTATCTTCTGCATAGAAGGAGCGTCTGTATATCTAAGATAATATAAGAATACTTATTTCTAAAATAAAAGGTAAATTTTTCTTCTTATTAATTTTTAATTTGTTTCGGGGGCGCACGGACACACGCTACGCGCTATTACAGCACATATTTTCATCCACTTTTAGTACAACATACTGCCGTTAGGGACACGGTGGTCGAGTAACAGCGTGCTCGACTGGCGTACCGATGGTCCCTGAACACCCAGCTCCGAATGGGTACTTAACACTAGTTAGGTGGCTGGGTAATGCGTGGAACCCTCGTAGCCGTGGCCTGTGAACGCTGCATCACTTGTCAACAGATCATCCGTCATGGTCTGTGGACGCAATTATCTTCTTCGCAGAAGGAGCGTCTGTATATCTGAGATAAGTTTTTGTCATCATTTGACCTCATTGGCCTCATCATCTTTTGTACATATAATGTCGTCTTTAGAGAAAACATCCACGGATAATTTAACATTTAACCCCGGGCCGTATTTTACTCGCCGTGCCGGACTTTGTACACCATATTTATAAATAAATAATAACAGGGAAAACGTAAGAGGAATGTCCCATAGCCTGGAAAAGTCCTGACATGTACTGTCGGGTTATGTCGTTAAAGTAAAAACTGAAGGTCGTTGGAAGAATCGAAGCTCTATGTTTGAGATAATTTGGCTCTGGTACACTTGCAATATACAGTGGACCTTCGGTTTACGTTCTTTATCCGCCCCAGATCCGTGGACATATACCAATTTGAACGTAAACCAAACTGATTTTTTTCTCATTGAAAGAGAGGGAAAGTGTTAAATCCATTCCCATGGAAAAAAAATCAGGTTGTTATTTCCATATCACATATTTATTGACGTGGTTGTATACAATAATTTAAACACTACAACAAAATAGATCTAGTAAAAAGAACTTGGACTATTTTTTGTCTTCTGATTTCAAGTTATCCAGATTAAAAGCAAATTTTCAACAAGCTCTTATGTCCTTGATCTTTGTTTTGTAATCGATTTCAGCCCTTCGCCACATTTGCCCGTCTAATAAAGTTTTTGGTTTTCACAAGCAAAGAAATCGTGGCTCTATTTCCCCGTTCATTATGCTGCACCTTCGTCCCAGACACCGACCCCGTTTTCATCCTATGAAAGAATCTCTTTTTTTTTTTTTTTTTTCAACTCCCTGGTCATCCTAAACATTTTTTTAGTTGCTTGAACCTTCTCATTAATTTTATCAGAACTCATTTTAAGTGAATTTAGATTCTACTCATAATTTACAAGAAATATACAAAATTAAGTGAGAATTGATATATTGGGTAAGTTGCTAACTGTATGATAGCAACTTCCGTAATAAAACACTTGAGAAACGCGCGGTGTTATTCCTACAAGTGACGTATGTGCGATGCGTCATTTTGACTCACAAGGGGGATAATAAACTTTTTGTGACGACGTGTGATTAGTAGGGAGAATCGACCACATACATGCACGCCGGTTGGGAGAATCGACCTCATACATGCAAGCCGGTTGGGAGAATCGACCACATACATGCGAGCCGGTTGGGAGAATCGACCACATACATGCGACCCGGTTGGGAGAATCGACCACATACATGCGAGCCGGTTGGGAGAATCGACCACATACATGCGAGCCGGTTGGGAGAATCGACCACATACATCCACGCCGGTTGGGAGAATCGACCACATACATGCACGCCGGTTGGGAGAATCGAACACATACATGAACGCCGGTTGGGAGAATCGACCACATACATGCGAGCCGGTTGGGAGAATCGACCACATACATGCACGCCTGTTGGGAGAATCGACCACATACATGCACGCCGGTTGTGAGAATCGACCACATACATGCACGCCGGTTGGGAGAATCGAACACATGCATGCGAGCCGGTTGGGAGAATCGACCACATACATGCACGCCTGTTGGGAGAATCGACCACATACATGCACGCCGGTTGGGAGAATCGACCACATACATGCGAGCCGGTGTGGAGAATCGACCACATACATGCACGCCGGTTGAACTCCAAAAAAGGTCGTAAACCTAACAATGGTCGTAGACCTAACAATGGTCGTAAACCTAACAATGGTCGTATACCAAGTAAAATGTTTTACGTGCAAACCTGATGTAGACCAAGTTGGACTTCAAACAAAGCATACGCCATACGTAAACAAAGGTAACACAGATTTTTGTTTACTGGTGGCAATGGAACAAGTTCGTCACAGCAAGTAACCAACGTTAAGAAAACATACATGAATATTTATTCCCTGAATGGCGCTATTAATTATTATTTCATTGTGGTGTTAGTGGAACTTTCGTGCAACACTTTTTTATAGTATAGTCAAAGGGAGAGTATCCTTAATACGTGGAAGATTTTTAAAAGTTTTTTAAATGTTCGGATTGATTCTCGAGGAACCTCCAAGTTACAGGGGCAAAGACAAAATGAAAGAAAGAAAGATTTTAAAAATATCTTTAGTAAATTCAGAACGAATCCTTCATCCCCCCTCCCCCAACTATTAAATTCTTTCGAAGGCCTTTTAAAATATTTAAAAAATACAACTTTAACTATATTTATATATCAATTACTTTTTTTTGTTACAAAGTCAAATGATAATATATTTATTTTATTTTTTTTTTTTTTTGGGGGGGGGGGGGGGGGTGGTTCACTTTCAAGTTCAGACTTTTACAACAAGTCACTGCTCCGGGCTAAGTTAAAATGTCTTTGCTGTGATTACTTTTTCTATAACAGCTTTGATGATGAACATTGTTTGTGTAAACCAGGGGTCTCCAAACCTTTATGTCGGAGGGCCGCATTAACTGTCAAACAGCAGTTTGGGGGCCGACTACACACAGTTTTATGGTAAACAACAGGTAAAAAGAGTATCTTTTCTTTAAAAAAAAACTTAAAAAAAAATTAAATGGTCTCTAGGGGCCGTATGAGAAGGCCTCGCGGGCCGCATCTTGTCCGCGATCCGTAGTTTGGAGACCCCTGTTGTAACCGTTTTATTTATGCACTTTAGTATATATCAGCGGTGGCCAGATAGTAGTAACTGAGAGCCATTTCAAAATCTAAAAATAAAATGTTGAGAGCCGCATTGAAGCACTAAGGATAATTAAATCTGGCTTATCTTCTAGTAATCCCTGTAACGTATGTTTCATAAATTATGCGGGTCACAATGTGACCACAAGAGGCGCATGCGCCTCGCGAACTGCGGTTTGGCCACCGTTGGCCTATACTCTATATTATTAATTATCTATACTGGCATGTTATATCAAAGTAATACTACTAGTAAAGAAGCTAAAGTATCGGTTACTTTCACCTAGTGTGATAAATACTACTAAAATTAGGGCTGTTATCGATTAATTAAAGTTTAATAGTTAACTTTAAAAAAATAACCGAATAATTAATCGATCATTTTGATTTAAGCTAAAAATAAGATGTATGACGTCATTAAACTGAAAATTTCAAGGGAAGTAATAAAAACAGGCAATTATTGTTTTTAAATTTAAATATCAGTAGTTCAATATAATGTCAATGAATTTATTTTTTTTATTGTTAATTAAGTAAAAACAAAGTTTAATTTTTTGTATAATTTTCCTAATAAAAGAGTTTATTTTGAAGTGAACACTGTAAAACTCTTTTTTTTTTTAAATGGAGAAGTTTGTGCATAAAGGGAAAGTAAACTATTATTAATTTTTAAAAAAATGTTTATCGGAGAACATTATCTTTCATGTAATGGCTATTTCATCTATTAAAATTGTATATTTTACCGATTAATTAATAGTTAATTTCTCGCAGCCCTAATTAAAATATTATATTAAGATTTAAAATTTACTATTTGATGAAAAA
Organism: Radix auricularia; assembly: GCA_002072015.1. Taxonomy (NCBI): domain Eukaryota; kingdom Metazoa; phylum Mollusca; class Gastropoda; family Lymnaeidae; genus Radix; species Radix auricularia. Next base: position 177,146 of record MUZC01003393.1, on the reverse strand, counting down.
GAGCAAAGGCACTCTAAAAATAAAGTTAAATTTTATCAGAATTAATAAATAATAATTATTTTTATAAATGAATATCAATTAATTTTGTAATTTATATACAATTTCAAATGAGTCATTTATTATCTCCCTTGAAGTGTAATTTTTCTCAATTTGAAAAAAAAATCTTTAAAAAAAAACAAACTATAATTAAATGCCATTCAGAAATCTATCAGGAGTGAGAAAAAATATACACATAGCTTTCACGCGAGCCATGCGTGTATTTATTTTATAAATATAATATTTACATAGTATGTATTATTTCTCTATTTATAGAAATTTTTGTGGTAAATACGGCATTCGACTTCCAGTTTTAAAGTATAGACAGTAACCCTAACTAATCAAACTAAAATAGTTGAACATTTGTTGCATCATGTTTTTATTGATGACTTAAATTTTTAAAAAATAATTATGACTGTCAGGCTAACCCTTACCTTGTTTACGTCCGTTCCACTTACTTTTTTATTAGCCTGATTGCAGTCTCATTCCTCATTTTATCAAATTCATCAGACACAACCAATTAAATAAACCACAAACACACAATAACAATAGGGTATGAATGAACTTTTAATTTCTAGAAGATGTTTTTAGCTTAAATTTTCTTTAGACTCATAACATTTTCTGGTTTCATGGAACACATACATAAGTTTTATTACCATTCTTTTATGCCTCCTGACATTCAATACTACAATTGTGAACATCAACATGAGATATAAAACCCTTCAAAAAACATTACAGTCGTTACTTCATACATGATATTTGTAAATTATTCATCCATTTTAAATTTTAATGATTTTTTTTTTAAAATTAAAGAAATAAAAGATATATTAAACGTTGTTATCCATGGTTTAAAACCACTTATGTTTCACACTTGCTTCAAATGTATAACTGAATTTTAATAATCAAAACAAATGTTATCACATAAAGTAATCCTTTAGAACATACAGTGTCACAGTTTGAAAAAATATCGGAAATCGTTCGGATACACGAGCTCACCTTTAAATGAAGCATTTAAGCATCACAAATTATGTCAGCAACATTTTCCCTTGTACAACTGTCCTGACAAAACAGCTGTCCTGATAAAACAGCTGTCTTGACACAGTGAGGAGATGAACGATATTTCTTGTTTAAAAAAATTAATGAAATTCTCAATTGTCACCATTTATAGATATGATAAAACTACACAGAAACACTTAAAGAGCTTCATGGAGTATAAAAATAAAACAAATTGATGGTAATAGTAATACACATTTTTCATAACAGTAATCCAAGTATTAATAATAGAATGACAATCCTAAGAAGAAGGGTCACATTATTTAATGATATTAATAAGAATAGTAAAAACATTTTCAAAAAGCCATTATTATAACAAACATACATTCGTTAAGTCAGTTTCGCTTAATAGCCATGTTATGTCATATTAATAGTATTATTATATGAGGAAACCCGTACAGTCAGTGGAAAGGGCTTAGTGAGCAGCTCAATACATGAATTTGATAGTGAAACCACCTGATGACCTTACACTTACTATCAGCTATTCAAAATACCAAGTGTTGTTTTCTCAAAACAAATTACTAGTATTCTCTGTGTAATTTAAATAATTGAGTACTCTATACACATAGAAAAATCTAGCCAATCATATGGGTTGTTCCTTGAAGATCAATTAAGTTAATGATGCACTGATGTCACTATAATCAAGTAAGTGCATTCATTCAATACATTACAATAGAGATTGTTACCATATTCAAAAAAGTAATTGAATATTTTTTAATGCTATTTATTAAAGATTGAGATTAAATTATTTTTTTTAAATTAAGGACACAGAATGGTCATAATCCTCAAAATTTTTAAAATTATTATTATGAATTCAAGGTTTCAAAATTATACATTTTGGCCTTCTTGTCTGGTGTTTTATCCTCAATATATTTGTTTAATTTAAGCTTAGGAACCAATAGATTCTAATTATGTCATTCAGGGCTAAATGTAAATCACATTACTGCTCTTTATTATTATAAGGAAAAATGTGCCATTCAGGATCCATCAAAATATGAGGAAGAGAAAACAATTTGTAGAATATAATTTGACAAACCTGTAAACAAAAATGTGCAATTTTGTAAATATGCAGCAATATTATTTCATCACAAAATATTTCTACACCTAGTCAGTCTGTGTCGTAGGTCTCAAATGATCCATGAGGATTATTGAATGATCACTTTTCAAAATTATTTTCAGGGGTTTGATACCTATTACATTAAGTAGCATGAATGTGAGCCTCAAGGGAAAGATTAGAGTGGTCCCAGTCATGGGAGTGGGTTACTTGGGGCTATCCCATGGGAGTAGGTTACTTGGGGCTATCCCATATAATAAATTAGCAATTGCAGTGTCAATTTGTAAAACATTTTCAGTATCATTCAAATGACTAATGAAATATTAACTAGACTTAAGTTTTGGGTAATTTCAGGTTCCTGAACGGCTTTTTCCAACTAGAATTTTTCTACATAAACAATTACGAACATGTCCGCTTTTAATTTTAAAAATAAACTTCATTAAATGAATCCAACAAATTTTGCTTTAATGTAATTACATTTAAGAAAGTTGAATCTCCGATGATAAAGATTTGATGATTTCCTGTTACCTGATGATACCATGTTCTTTAACACCATGTTTTCTATTGGAAGTTGTAGAATATTATATTAAGTAATATGAATGTAGAATGGCAATACTTCGTACAGGATCTAATCTAAGTAAATTTAAGTAGTAGTGGCTTAAGATGACAGACAAAAAAATGCATACTAAAATAGAGGAATAAGGAGTAGTTTTATTGTGAAAATATTATCTATATGATCCCTAAACAATTTTTTGAAAATGTATGACCCATTAAAAAGTAATTATTTAACATTTATAACTAGTTAGTAAAGTTACAGTTATGACATTTCTTAAACTGTCATATTTTATGACATTTCTTGAACTGTCATATTTTATGACATTTCTTAAACTGTCATGATCCCTTTGTTAAAATCTGCCGATGTGGTTAAAATTTATTTAACAAAAATTTACCATATCAAATCTGCAAACCTACAAACCCTTTTTAATGTGCTTAATCCAAAACTATACAGTCAATAAGAGGACTTAATAATTTAAGAATTGTGCTAATGACTAAGCTTGTGTTGAAGTAGTGATATATGCAGGATAATGTTTTAACATCCCCCCCCCCCTCTACCACATAATTCTGTTTGAAATTGTATATGTGTTTGAAGACAAATACAATGAAGACTGGTACTTGTAAGAAAATTTCCAAGCATTAGGTAAAAAAAATGTTGTTTAGATATTCAAGAGCAAATATTAAATTATTGTATACTTTGTTAACACATTTTACTAAAATAAAACTGAGGTCTTTTCTAGAACAAAAAAAAGGCCTTTGATGCCATTAAAAACAATTTTTTTTTAGTGAAAAAATGATGGAATTTACAACTAAATTTATAGATTAATTTCTAATACTATCTGTAACATACAAAGGAGGTCAAATACTAATACATTAAAAATTTTAAATAAACAGTAAGTAGTTAACAGAAATAAAATTTAATATAAAAAAATGTCATCCTAAGTTGTTTCATTTTGGAATACAAAATATTTTGCCTCTTTTACACTTGATTAATAATTAATTTGATTCATTTTTCAATCACTTAACTTAATAGATATTGTTTACTTTAACGTCTTCCTATCTCCACATTTCTTGTGGGTTATCATTTCACAGTTAAAGGAAACGTTAGCAAATATCATAGGGTATTCCTAAATAAAGTATTCATACATTTGTGTTTTTTTTTCCTTCTCTTTTTTTTTTGGGGGCCGGGGGGGGGGGGGGGGGGGGGGTTAAAAATACTATTTTATCTTTAAAACATTGATTTCATTTCAGATTCTTTTAAAATTCTTTTCATGCCATGGCGCTTTTGTTGAAGAAAATAAACATTTGATGCTAGTATTCCAAGCTCTACTCCTCCACCTTCCTTAGGGTACGTGTTTAAATGGGCTTGTGTTGACTTCTGGTACAATAAAATTAAATAAATTTTTAAAATACAATTTTTTAAAAAAGCTTTAGACCTTGTTTCAAAATTGATTCAAAGATTAACATTGCTATATATGGGAAACATTCATTCATAAAAATGTCTTTAGAGTTTAGTGCCTCCCTAACACTTATTAAGGCTTACATAATGAGCATTTTAGTTACTTTACTGGTTCTCTGTGAATTTTCAAAAATTAAATTATAATTATAGTGAATAATACAGTTCAATGCATGCTCTGGTCTGCATATTACAGCTTTAAACTATTTAATTTAGACTAATGTTATCTTGTATAATTAAGCTGAAAAACTTGATATGGCGTATTAGTTAAAACATTGATACAGTGTACCAGCTAAAACTTTGGCCAAGCCCGAACCCCTGATTAGAATTAATTAGGTTCTAAAAAATTATGATATTTATAAAATAAGGTTTCTTTTCTATTTCTTGACCTTGAAATCTAACTTTAAATGCACTTTAAGATAATTAATTTCTTAAATTTTAAATTTATGTACATAATTACATACTTCAGATTAATAATTACTGTCATGTGTTTACAAAAATTGAACAAATTGTGATTTTTTTCCCATTTAAATTAGGGCTGTGGAAATTGACTATTAATTTCTCAATTAATATGTAAATTTTTTTTATGAATTAAAATCATTTTAATCGATAAAATAGTGATTAAAATTAAAGAAAATATTTTAAACAATTTTGTCAATTTATTAATAAATAATAAATAAGCGGTTTTTATAAAGAAAATGATGTAAAAAAAAAAAATAAACATTGTTTTTACTTAATTAACAATAACAAAATTTAAATTCATCGATATTATATTGAACTACTTATATTTAAATATATCTCCTTAAAATATTATATTTTTTAAATTAAATACTTAAGTTATAGGATTTTAAAAAATGCCCTTAACGGGCACAAAAAGAAAGCGAAAAAAATAGTGAAAAAAGTAATGATGAGGTCTTTAAAAAAATTAATGACTTTTGAAGCACTTGGGATAAAAAGATGATCTTTATGTTTTTGTTAATCATAAAACAGTTTCTATACAGCTGTATTACTTTTATATTTTTGAAATTAATCTAAAATTTTCATCCCAGTGCCTATGAGTAAATTAACTTATTTTTATTGCTAAAATATTTTAATTACAAATCCTGATTCTTTATTAGAAATATTGTTAAAAATAATAATTGTTTTCAAATATAATTTTTAAAAACTCATTGGACCTTTATGAGCCTTATAAAAACAATTGAGAAATGAGACTTGGCAGTATTTTCCATGGTTAATATGCAGTTTTTTTCCATCGTATGCATAACTTTGATTTCATTTTTTTGTATTGCTTTTTAAAAAACAAAAAATATCCATGGCCAGTTTTTTTAAAACTTCCCTTGAAATTTTCAGTTAAATGACATTGTACTTCTATTTTGAGCTTTAATAAAAATTATTGATTAATTATTCTGTAATTTTTCAAAATTTAATGATTAAATTTCAATTAATCGATAACAGCCCTAATTTAAATTATATCTGACTCATACAAACATGTTTAAATTTAATATTATTATTTATGTGTTTTCTTTAATCTATTAAAAATCAATTAAATAATATCAGATCCAAACATTTGAATAGAATATCCCAATAGACTATTTTTGTGTCTGTGAAATTGTTAAGTAAAAACAGAAAAAAGGAACTGTTTTATATGCAGTAGAAATATACCTTTCTGTTGCCATAGTTGAATTTAAATAATTTAGAATTGTTCTTTTTAAATAATATTATCAAACAATTCATATAAGATTTATATTTCATCCTGACTAATTTAATTGGGGACAGGAAAAATAAACAATTAATGATACATTATTTGCATTAAGTATTCCATATTTTTTCTTTTATAAATTTATTTTATTTTTGTGTCAATATTTTTCTACTTAATGAAATTACTTTTACTAGATTCACCCAGTAAATAAAACAAACATCTGCTACGCACATGATCTAAAAAAAAATAGCTAAAATGTACAATATCTTGCCTCAGATATAGCTGTGCAATGAAAATGATATTTAATTTAAGATCCAATATCTGTCTGATTGGAATGGTGACTGACTAGGTGCTATATTAGGCATGTATTTATACCAGATAAATATTTTGTAATATCACAAGTAACTTGATCAGCTTCATGCAAATAGAATTATTTAAGTTTCATAGAATATTTATAAATTCATGCCAAGTTATAAAAAAATAATTTTCAAAACTTTGTAAGAAAAAGTGGGAATAACGAAATTCAATATCCATCCACAAATTAGGACTACATTTATTTAGAGCAGAAGTTGCAAATTTATTTTATAATTAAGACTACAGTCAGTAACAATAACAAAAGGCTCATTGTTTCATTTTCAGCTTCAACATTTATAATGGTGATTCTAAACATAGCTTATAAAAAAAAAATACACGTTAAAATATGAAATTTTTAAGGTGGATTCAATTCCAAAAGTTTAGAAAGTTATAGACATAATTACAGTAAGAAGAAATTTACCAGTATCTTATTTTCTACCATCTTATATTTTATAATGCTTATGTTTGAAATTAAATGAATTTAAAAATATTTTATACAACAAAGCATATCAAATATTTATTTTTCGATGGAGCTAGACGATTTTCTACTTTGAAATAACTTTGCTAATAAAAAATGTTTGTGTAACTTTAAACTAAACAACTGATTTTTAAAACTTTGAGATCACACAATATAATGTTATAATGAAATGATACTTAAAAGAGAAGAACAATATAGAAACTATGAAAAAACTATGTAGATGAAATTAGTGAAGTTTACATCTATATTGACAATTAATAGATTATAATAGATGCCTAGTTTGCTAATATAGTGGCTATCAATTAAAATAAGATAATTATTACAGGTGAGTATTCTTTCACAACCTTGAAATATTAAAAATAAAAGTTAAATAAACCAGGAGTTTTACTGAAGTGTTAATAAGTTGTTGATCTGATATTAAAATGCTGAAAATATTCTGAATAGATCACAGACATAGATCTACATTTAGTGTTTCACGTCTCTCGGAAATCAACTATGTGATTCAAATTTAGCTAATTTATTAAAGAATTTTTTCTCCTTTTTTGATAATAATTGCAGCTGCTCTAAAATTCAACAGTCAAAGTGAAAGCACACACAAAAAACCCCAGTGAAGTTAAATAACTTGATAAATGTAAAGATTTAGGAAGTATTCTATTTTCCTTTTTGTTCAAATTGTTTTTTCCCATTTTGTTTGAAGTGTTATCCTAATGCACAAACATCTGAGTAATAAATATTCTTTCTTCTAAGTCTTATAAGTTTGGGAGTATGTATTATAATTGTTGCCCCACAATGCCGTCAGTTTTATATGTAAGATTTGATTAGCCATTATTATATTATTAGTAGTTTCACACCTTAAACTTTAACATTTTTTTGGTCTTCTGAGTTATTCCAAATTTTTAAAAAACACATGTGAAAATAGAGCAAGATCTCTCTTTAGTTTCACTTATACATATCAAACAATAATAGCATATTTTAAAAAGTAAAAATAATTTGTTCTTTATCTTATTTAATAATAAATCTGAAATTTCTTGTTTACCTAATTAAAAATAAATTTTGGAATGTAAAACAAAGAAGAATTATGTGATATGAATTGAAGATTAATACAGATGGGGAATGCCATTGATGATTATTTCAATTTACGGATAGTAGTAAAAAACTGAGGTGCTCTACTTGGGACTTTGATTAAAAACCATGACATTATAATTCTCAGTCAGGTCATATTTTCTATGTTCTCCTCTTGTACCATTTAAATATAACCACATCCAAAACTTGAAAAAGGAAATATGAATGCATTAAATGAAAGGGGAAAAACATGGTCTTAAATAAGAACTAAAATTATAAAATATCCTGATTTAAAATCTCTAAAAAAAACATATAAAAAAAACCCCAACAACAACCCTGTGGTTGATAAATCAAGAAATCAACCTGTTGAATAAATTAGTGGTAGGTAAGATAATTGACCATTTAGCTCTTTATTGTTGTTTACTCATCAATAATACTCTATAAAATATGTTGTTAGCTGAAGTGAAGAAAATGAAAATAAAGGCTTGATCCAAATAGATGTTGAAAAAAATATTTAAAAAAAAAGAAGAGATTGAATATTTCTTTCTTAAGAAACACAAGTATAAACTTCCCTTTAATGAAATGAGAAATAACAAAAGTGTACACAAATTATGAGTTGGTTAAACAGACAAAGCAGTGCCAAGTGCCAACATGTAAATGAGTCAGGATCCAGAACTTATTTATAAAATTGTTTGCACCTTTTAAATGTAAATAAATACTTTTATAAATTAAACACCGTAATGAAATAAATAATTGGCTTGAAAGGGTGATGATGATGGTGATGAAAGAAATCGTTGCACTATACAAAGTTAATTATTTTTAAAAATATATTTATAAAAGATTGAACAACTGATCACAGTAACTTGAGAATTAGTCGCTCACTAAGGTAACACAACATTCTCTCGTCACCATCTATGCAGATTACCCAAAGCATTTCATGCTCCTATCTATAAGGTTACTCACACCATATGATATCCCCCATCCACGCAGGGTACCTACACCATCAGCATACACCACTCATCGTCACAGCTTACCCAATTATATGATATCTCCATCTATACAGATTATTCAAACATATGATATGGCCATCTATACTGGTTACCCAACCATACGGTACACACATTCATTCAGCTTAACCAACATCTGCCATGGCCCATCGATAAACTTGAATAGTTCATATGAAAAACATTCTTTTCATAGAATCTTTTAAAGTTTTCTTCAGGCATCAGGTATAAAGGATCAGCTCAGAAATGTGTTTGTAAGAAGATTAGATTTCTAATCAATAAAAAATATTCTTCCCCTGCTTTTTAAAAAAAGAATGTGCTACTCCAATCTGAAAATTAACTTTTGAAAAAATTTGAGTTGAGTAATTAGTAGAATAAAGTTCAGCTCACTATTGAAAGAAAATAAATTAAATTTTTAAAATGCATTTTAAAAAATCAAATTTTCATGCAACCTCTCAATGGTAGTCCATTGTTTTTTAAGTACCATAGATGTGAGTCTAAAAATATTTATAATGGATTTTTTTTTGTACATTTGAAAAATATTAAATAAAACCCAAAACATTTTAAAATGTTTGCTTTGTGGAAATTTGAAAATTAGCTTTTTGAAAAAAAAAGTATGCAATGATTTATTTAAAAAACCTAAATAATTTATAAATCTTTGTTCTATCTATTGAAAGAATGATGAATAACTTTAGTCTTATCATTGTCTTAACTGGGAGATAATTTTTACAATGGAGTTTTACAAACTCACTACATGATAAAACTTATTTCCTTTAGAGTCATAAAAAATCATCCACTACTAACATTTTGAAATCCAGAAGATTTTTTTTATCTCAACAATACAATGACAAGTCTAATAAACTTAAAAGATCTTGCAGAGGTTATGTGAAAAATGTCAAACTGACCTAGACAATAAAAACTTCTTCTCTCATCCTTGACACAAGATGCCACTTAGAAGGTTTCTTGGGAACATTAATAAAAATATTGATACAATACATAATATTTAATTGTATCTTTATACAATATTTAAGACATTTATACTTAACATGTACAACTAAGGGTAGCCTAATGTACACACAGAAATTATATTATGTACAGAACTTAAACCTAAATAATAATAATAGCCAAATACAAAATTTAAAAAATCAAGAAATGATCTAATAAAGAAATAAAAAGAAAAGAGTACTATTAAAATTTATCCCAAGTAGTCAGTGTTGAACTCTTTTAAGTAAAGTATTTCTGTATGACGAAAAAATTACCCAATTAATTAACATTTCTAATGTCATTATAAACACAAAATTATAATGTATATTCAGCAATATTAAAATATATTAGAAAATATAAGATTACTAATGAAAAAACATGGAAGTTAATGCATAAAGAAAATATTGAAACAAGCAGGACTTTCACAGTTTCACATCACTGGCTTCTGGCAGACGTCAGCTACAGGTATCCACAACGAGTATGAACAGTTTGATTAGAAGGGGGCGGGGAAATGAAATCAACGCTCAACGTGAGCAGAGGATGATGAATAATTTCAGTCTTTATTTTTGCTGAGCCCCCTTTATCATTCAGAATAGCAGGCAGGCAGGCTGGGCCTGTGAACTGTTGCAGAAGAAATTAGAACAATAGTGTTGAGAGTGGAATGGCAAACTGGTTTGTTCTCCACTGCAGTGTTTGGACCTCTACTGCTGAGATGAAGTTAACAGTCATCATTACATTTCTCACAATTTTAAAAGCTGTAATTTTTTTTCCTCTTGTTTGTTGATTTCATGAATGATGTGATGAGCTAAGACCAAAAATAAAAAAGTTTTGATTTAGAGTGTGGAATATTGCTGCATTTGCTTTTATCTTGATATTTTAAAATCCAACAAATCACAAAACAGGTAAGTGAAATGTTAAAAACTCAGAACAATCACGTAAGGTATCAGTAGAATATTTCATTCCATTTCAGAGGAGACCAAACCACGGCAGAGTTGTTCTTCACTGATTTACTTGAATTCCTTTTTCCAATGTTTATCTTGTCTAAGCAAGCTGATAAACTTTAACAATAAATTTGTTCAAAATTTCAGAGCCTAATAACACTATTACACATAAAACTCCCAAAACTCTTATCTCTCTCTTTTTTAAAAATACATAAATATTTAAAAAATTGAAGACTTAATTATATATTTTATTTTTTGTTGTAAACTTATAATTAAAAAAAAAAACAACTGCCTGGCATGTATTTAATTTAACTTCTTTGTATGATATTGTTTTAATAAATTATAATCCATCACTTATTGATCTTGGTACTTAATATTGATTATTTTGCTAATTAAATCACAAGTTATAACATAATTCAAGCCTTGCCTAAAAGACAAAAAGAAAATGAATTTGAAGACTAAATTTTAGAACTGAAACTTTAAAAAAAAAAATTTCAACACAAAAATAAAAACAAGAACAGCAGGTTAAAGATGTATTTTTCTAGCATTTCTTTAATTAGTTGACCTATTTTGATTGGCTGATTTTCAGAGTGGCATCTAAAAGCTTTAAAAAGAAAATTTAACTTGTAATACCCAGTATAGGTAACCATCATATATGAATATGTCTAACTAATATGTCCTTCTTGTTCTTTAGTTCTAAAGTTGATAAAAAAATTATCCAAAGAGAAAAAAAAACCCATGTCTTTAAAATATTTATGTGATTAAGTCCCTGGCATTTCACTTCTGATTTCGCATTCTTCCCTTACTTTTGGAGAGACCTCCCCCCCCCCCCCCCCGCCACAAAACAACAACCTTTGCAACAGATGATCAAATAACAATATCATGATGTCGTTAATTAATGTTACCCAAATTTAAAATAAATATGGATGGACAGCATATCTGAATCTTCATTATATCTTGCGGCCTTCTTTCAAAAGATGAAACAAAGAATCGTGACAGCTAATTGACAGGTGTACTCTTTGTTTCCGTCTACCATCTGCTCTTTGCTCAGTCAATTCATCCATGTCCAATGACTCCGTCAGTTCTCGCAGTACATCCCAATGTTCTGGGTAAACAGGAGATCCAGCAAATTCAAATAGTGACAACACCGGCTTGTCTAGTTACCGAAACAGTCGCTCAAGCCAAACGGCTCAAGCTTTATCGACATTGATTTAAATTATTATTTTAATAATAATAAAAAAGAAAAATATCCCAGTAAATAATAATACGAGTGCACTTGGCGCGCGCTCGCCCTCTCATGACAATTGCTGCAAAAGTCTTTTATACACTTGTGAATTGAGGAACCTTGGGTAAGAGTCTCGATGCATTAATGTCCATATTTGGAGTTGTGCTTCGTCGAATGTGTGCGGTGTTGGTTCAACCATGTTCCTATTTATAACTTCTCTGACTCGAGAATCTAAACTAACCTGAAAGAGGGAGAGAGAAAAAAAAAGAAACATTTTAGAAATATGTCAAAATAGGTAGACTATATATAAAGTGTGACTCAATGAAAAACTCAAAACTCAGCCGGGACATCATCATTAAGAGTATTAAGTTATAATTAAGACCCGTAGGAAAACCATTGAATAGTTTGAATATGATAAAATAATAGAACAAAAGTTATGAACAAACAATTGATGACTACTTAAGTTTGAATGTTTCTTTATTTATAACAATCCGCGGTCATTCGAGATTTGTCATCTATAAGTAATGATGCGGACAGTAATTTTAATAATGACTGCATTATCCTCATAATTTTTAGTATAAATACCCCCCCCCCCCAAGAATGCATAGCAAAACCGTAGGCTAGAATGTTAGGTATGGACCATTTGATCCTGGCAACAGTTCTAGGAGGAACAGGGGAGAGAAAAACGCCTTCAGAGATTTATTGACCAAGATAATGAGAATGAGAGTAATTACTGGCAAATAAACTTAAATCTTTAAACAAATCAAAACATTTCCCATGGATTGCATCATCACAAAGCATAAACACACAGTCTACTGAATACACAAAATAAATTTACATTTATTAATTTTCCTAGCAGGAACAAAAGACATTTGACCAAAAAGTATATTTTTTTAATCTTGCCAACAGATCATCTGTCATGGTCTGTGGACGCAATTATCTTCTGCATAGAAGGAGCGTCTGTATATCTAAGATCTAAGATATATTTTCCAATTTTATAAATTAGATATGTATAATAATAATGGTATATATAGTAATAACATATTTTTTTTATTAATTTAGAAAATAAAATTTTCCTATCTCTTTTTTGTGTGGTCGCGTTATACACCAGTATGTACACCATGTTTTGGGTACACCATGTTATGGGTATGTACACCATGTTTTGAGTATGTCCACTATGTTTTGGGTCACCATGTTTTGGGTATGTACACCATGTTTTAGGTATGTACACTTTCTTAAGTATGCCCAAGTATGTGCAGAATTTCCCAGAATATGTAAATATGTAAGAGTTTTTTCTCTCTTTTTTGGAAGGTCATGTGAGAGATATAGGACTAGGGATGAACAGACCAAAGCATTGGGAATTCCTAAATGCGACCCTGCAATACATTTTTGTTTACAATGGCAATGAATTTGAAACGTTGAAATTCCATTGTTTTTTAAAATTTATACATTTTTCCCTAATCTTTTAACGTGAATTTTAGGATCACTATTTAACGTGCACTCCTCACGTTAACATCAAAACACGAGTTCCTTTATTTAACACACATAACCTGTCTACACACCAAGGGCGGATCAAGATTGCACGGAGCCTCTGGCTGCCTTTCCATGGTCCAGCCACCTTTTTTATACAATATACATGTAATAAGTTTGGGGCCCATAAATCATCGGGGTCCCCTGGCTTTTGCCCAGTCAGCCAGCACAACCCCCCACTTTAATCCCCCACAGCTACACACTGTGTTGTTTTAAAACAGGCGGCTCTTATTCAGTTTTTTAAAATGCCTATCATCCGTTTATGGAGTGCTGCTTTTAAAAACATCGCTTGACCTTTGACATTTAAAGCCAGCTGATGAAGATGTTCTGACGTATTTAAAGGTATTGACTGACGTCAGAGCCATTTGGCTCCAGAGCTTCACTTTCTTTTCGGTTTGTGACGTATGCGCGCTTTTCTGGTCTTCTCTATTTTTAGCACACATTATTTGACCAGCCTCACAGTACAGCCTCACACTACAACCTCAAACTACAGCCTCAGCCACTAAATATTGTTACAAAGGGAGACACCATCTAAAAAAAACCCAGAAAGTACGTACAGTTTGGCACGTCAAAACCGGCAAGTTATCGGCCATGATATTTTGCGCCCGTTGACAAATTATAAAATATCTTACCCCTGCTCATTTATTATATTGTTAAATTGTAAGCCTAATTTTGCGCCCCTGTACCTTAGCGCACGGGGACATATGTAACCGTTTGCAACACCCCCACCTTCCTCACAATATCTATGGATCGGAGCTATATTTTTGAAAAAAATGATTTCCAAAAGATAAATACAGTGAGAAAGTACAGGTAGAAAGTACAGAGAGAAAGTCAGTGGCGGATTGAGCTATAGGGCAGGGGGGCGGCTTGCCCCCCCGGGCCTCTGTCAGGCCTAAAATGGCGCCCCCTTAAGACGCCCTCGATGAATACTAAAAAGGCAAACTAGAGCAGAAAAAAAAGATTGATAATCTAATCAACAGTAAACTGCAATACGATAATATTGGCTTGCTAATTATCGTATTTCAAAACTGTAATATCTGGTTTGATCTGTCAGGAGCGTCGCCAAGTGGAAAAGAATAGAAAAGTATTGAAATGAATGATAGACGTGACGTTTTTCTTAGCAAAAGAAGGTTTGCCAATTAAAGGACACAGAGAAAATTCTTGCTTTAGTGATGGTAGTTGTAGAAATAGTGACAATTTTCGGAAATGTAATTATTATTTACTTGATATGATTCCACTTTAGACAGTCACCTAAAGTTTGTAACATTCGTCAGTGATTCAAGTATTTTTGTAACATTCGTCAGTAATCCATGTATTTTTGTAACATTTGTCAGTAATCCATGTATTTTTGTAACAATTGTCAGTAATCCATGTATTTTTGTAACAATTGTCAGTAATCCATGTATTTTTGTAACATTTGTCAGTAATCCATGTATTTTTGTAACATTCGTCAGTAATCCATGTATTTTTGTAACATTCGTCAGTAATCCATGTATTTTTGTAACATTTGTCAGTGATCCACGTAGGTTCATATCATTGCAAAATAATTTTTTAGTGAGCGACGTATCTTCATATCATTCATCAATGAGCGACGTATTTTCATTAAAGAGAATCGATACCAACTGGGAGCCGCGTTCACCACTGAAAGCCAATCGATACCATACTCAGGTGATTAAGTGAATCCAGCTCGAGGAGGAAGCGTGGGCCTCTAGTTACTCTTATGGTTCATCAACACCCTCACGGAAAACGGCGCACCTTGAGGAATTGATACTCTCAACATTTGGACAGCCTCACAACATGATATCATTAGATAATATGTATGTATGTGCAGATAGAGAGAGAAAAAGATAGATAGATTGATTGATTGGTAGATAGATAGATAGATCGATCGATTGATTGATAGATAGATAGATAGATAGATAGATAGATAGATAGTTAGTTAGATAGATAGATAGATAGATAGATAGATAGATAGATAGATAGATAGATAGATAGATAGATAGATATATAGATAGATAGATAGATACAACGCAAAACAAGAGGCAGCTATATTTTGAGCACAATCGAGGCTGGCGGCACATTTCCCACAATGCTCTTGAGCCACGTCCGCTCATCCTTGACCTACTCACCTTTTTTTTCACAATGACGTCATCTCCGATAACTCACCCGGCTGCCAATTTTCAATTAGAAATGTCAATTTAATGTCTATGTATTAGCTAAACAGATGACACAATTTAATGTCTATGTATTAGCTAAACAGATGACACAAGATAATGTCTCATGTATTAGCTAAACAGATGACACAATTTATTGTCTCATGTATTAGCTAAACAGATGACACATCTCGGAGTCGCATGGAGTTATCTTATGGCTATTCCGCCAGCCATCCTAGTTCTCTGCCCTTGTGGTCTAATCACGCCTACCGGCCTTTTTATTTCCCGGTGGAGAGAGAGAGAGAGAAAGAGAGAGAGAGAGAGAGAGAGAAAGAGAGAGAGAGAGAGAGAGAGAAAGAGAGAGAGAGAGAGAGAGAGAGAGTTAATAAATATAACAACCTAACAACCGCCACCAACAAAACTACCGACAACACGTCCCAAGGGTCATCTGGTGTTTCCACCAACGTCAGGAATTTTAACCCGCCCCCATCCCACGAGGAACTCAAAACTTGTTTGGGGCTCACTTAATCCAGCCTCTCAATGACGCAAGTAGCGGACAAATGGCCTTTGTGTCGCCTGGCATCTGGTTGCGAGGCAGATCGCGGCTCCAAATTTCAAGGTTTTAACAAAAAAATAATTAATAAATTTAAAAAAAATTAATAAACCCAGAATATGACGCTTACCCAAAGACAAATCTAAACAGGATATCCATTGTAAATGATGATGGGTTTATAGCGAACTAAATATTGGGCGAGGCGATATCAGTAAAAAGAGGGGAGGGGGCTTGGTTGTAAAAGCTCTTTTCAGGGGTTGGTTGTTTTATTATTTTTGAAATAGTACAACAGTCAACAGCAGTTAAAAACGCCTGTGGTGTTTCTCCCCGAAAAAAAAAAAATTACGTGACGTCATTGTTTTAGCTTATATTTTAATTTTGGAAAAAGGAACGATGTAAAAAGAGGATTTGAGGATTTATTATTATACAATACTTTGTGTACATTCAGGAAGTTACATACTACGTATTTATCAAACAAGGATAAGTTACTTGGGCTTTAGGAAAAAAACAACCTAGTATCATTATATGTTGCATTTTAAAGATATGTGTCACTGTGTGACGCGCTGTGAGCAGTGAGCACAGCTACTTTCTGGGGGACTGTGCTATGTACATGATGACATCATTATTATTACTAGAAAAAATAAACACCCCTGAGCTGGCGCCTGCTGGTGATGTCGTGTAGATGAGCCAGACATATTTGTTGGGAAATTAAAATATTTACATAGTTCAGGGATACTGGAAAGTGGGTTATGGTGTATATGTGTATGTGTATGGGTGGTAGTGGTGGGGACGGTTCCACTGATACGAAGTTTTTATAACGGTGCGTTAATTGAAATTTGGAGTACCTTCAGCAGACGGAACGTTCACGCATTTCGGCCGCCGCCATTATGCGGTGAGTTTAAATAGAAATATTTTTGGCAATTTTTCTGAGATTTTTCCCGTGTCGTGCTATTATTATTAATACTATCATCGGCGTGAGAGCTTAACGATAAAACTTGGCAGCATACCTAAGACCCGACGTATGAATGTCTAAGACTTGACGTATGAATGTCTAAGACTTGACGTATGAATGTCTAAGACCCGACTTTGAATGTCTAAGACCCGACGTATGAATGTCTAAGACTTGACGTATGAATGTCTAAGACTCGACGTATGAATGTCTAAGACTCGACGTATGAATGTCTAAGACCCGACTATAAATTTCTAAGACCCGACGTATGAATGTCTAAGACTTGACGTATGAATGTCTAAGACCCGACGTATGAATGTCTAAGACTTGACGTATGAATGTCTAAGACTCGACGTATGAATGTCTAAGACCCGACGTATGAATGTCTAAGACCCGACGCATGAATGTCTAAGACTCGACGTATGAATGTCTAAGACTCGACGTATGAATGTCTAAGAC
>MUZC01003393.1:86055-102686 GCA_002072015.1 Radix auricularia | reverse complement strand
CCTGGGGGTGTCTTAGAACACCTGGGGGTCAAACCAGCTCGACGCTAATCTTTATATATATAAATATATATTTATATCTATTTATCCTCCAGGTAAAACCCACAAATTGACCGAAAGTAACAGAAACAATCCTCAGACTTTTTGCGAGTGCGTGTGTTGGGTTCTGACTGATGAGATCCTGTATCCCTTGTCGAGAAGACTGGCGAGTGTATATCTGAGAGATCACGCACACAAAACACGCTCGGACACCACGTGACATCCACGCGCGACGTCACAGACGTCATGACGAAGAATGCGTGACGTCATAGTGTCCAAACTTTTAAAAAAACTGGAAAAATTTCCACCTAGCCTAAACCGGGAAATGTCCATTCACAGATCGGCCAACTGGAATCTAGAAGTTAATCCACGAGATGCGTCACATCGCACTGACGAGGCTAAAAACGAGAACAGAAATGAACGAGTGTTGTGAGAGAAAAATTTGAGGGGGGTGGGTAAAGCCACGCCCATAATGATCATTCATGCTTCCCAACATTTTGGCGGTGACTACATGAAGACAACAATAACAAGTTAAAGCGCTGCCCGAGGGTGTTCGTAAGCTTGGGTGCGAGTGTGTGTGCATGCACGGGAGTGTGTGTGCATGCACGGGAGGGTGTTCGTAAGCTTGGGTGCGAGTGTGTGTGCATGCACGGGAGTGTGTGTGCATGTACGGGAGGGTGTTCGTAAGCTTGGGTGCGAGTGTGTGCACGTACGGGAGTGTGTGTGCACGTACGGGAGTGTGTGTGCATGTACGGGAGTGTGTGTGCATGCACGGGAGTGTGTGTGCATGTACGGGAGTGTGTGTGCATGTACGAGAGTGTGTGTGCATCCACGGGAGTGTGTGTGCATGTACGGGAGTGTGTGTGCATTACGGGAGTGTGTGTGCATGCACGGGAGTGTGTGTGCATGCACGGGAGTGTGTGTGCATGTACGGGAGTGTGTGTGCATGCACGGGAGTGTCTGTGCATGTACGGGAGTGCGTGTTTGTAGAATTACGGTTTTAAGCTTGATATCAACTTTTTCCAAACATTTTCTTCCCGCAGTGGTATTTAATGGTGCGCAGGTTAAGGGGGTTGGGGTGTAGTATAACGGAAACGTGCTTCAAATTTTTATTTAAGAAATAAATAAAAAATCATGTTAAGCCTGGTCCCTATTGGAATTCAGGACGTGTTAGCGCATTTTCGTATTATGTATCAGTACTTATGTTAGATATCAGCATTATGTAGTTATCAGTAATTGTGTTTAGATTTTAGACATATTTTAATGACTTTTTAGGAACTCTTGTGTGTTGGTGGTGGTAGGAACTCTTGTGTGTTGGCGGTGGTAGGAACTCTTGTGTGTTGGTGGTGGTAGGAATTCTTGTGTTTTGGAGGTGGTAGGAACTCTTGTGATATACATCCTGGGTCTAGGACTTTCATACTTCCAGGAGCTCTACTGCCACTACAAGAGGTCGGATCGAGTAACTGAGTGTTGATGCACAAATGGCAGGTCAGGACATACAAAAAACATATATACATCATGGGTCTAGGACTTGTGGATGCTGAGATCTAGGGTGATGACAGACGGACGGACAAAACGGATACAATAGCGCATTTCGACTTCTCGAAAATGCGCTAAAAAGAGAACACACAAATCGTGAAACAATTTATTTTGCCTTAGTGATAAATAAAAATTAACATTAAAACTTAAAACGAAATGATCGAAACGTGATGTGATATCTGATGAGTCGACGGACGAACATATATATATATATATATATTAGTAAATTGAAGACACGTTAACAGGGTATGAGTTAGATTTCATGAAAGCTTTCATTGACTCTTTGGATTTCACCGCAGCTAAGTTATATTTTTCATTTCTTTATATTCGTTTTATTCGAGTATTGTTTGTTGGTTGAGGAAGGCTCTTTGACGAAACGTACGCTGTTTTGTTACGTCCTGTCCCACTGACTCATACCCTGTTTACGTCCTGTCCCACTGACTCATACCCTGTTTACGTCCTGTCCCACTGACTCATACCCTGTTTACGTCCTGTCCCACTGACTCATACCCTGTTTACGTCCTGTCACACTGACTCATACCCTGTTTACGTCCTGTCACACTGACTCATACCCTGTTTACGTCCTGTCCCACTGACTCATACTCTGTTTTTAGTTTAATAATTGATAGCCCTGATTGCACTCTCATCCCCATTATGTTCACAATATATACAGTATATATATTTATTATTCCTTCTTCTTTTTCTGATATCGAAGTCTCCATTTCATGAGAACAACCAATGAAATCTCCCTTAAATAAAAGAAACGGAAGTTACGCAACAGAACTTCCCCCCCCCCAACCCCTCTCTCGTCACCAACTTTCCGAGCTCCAACGATGGCCGGGCTCTAAATTAGGTTCTAGGAACGAATTCGATATCTAAGAGAAGACAAATCGTTTCGACGATTGGCTCGTGTAATTGCCCCCCTTAGTTCGCCTGACTGACATCCGGTCAGTGCTACATGCATATTTAACAGCTCCCATCTCCTGGCGGCGTCCCAGGCCGACAGCAATAAATACATCCGAAATAACAACATTTTAAAGTAGCCGTTTCGGGGCGGTCGCGGGGCGGGGTGGTGGGGGGAAGATGGGGATTGAGCCAGGGTCCGTTAGGGGGCCATTAGAACATTTGGTTCTAAACGCCTTCTATACATTTCTCATTACAAACGATAGTGTCATTATGTTCATGATGGAACTATTTTCTTGCTGTCAACAATCAGGTTTAGCGCAGAGAATGATCAAGTGAACAACGTTTGGACTATAAATCCCTTACATACGAGACATATATAAAATTATTTATATGTTCAATATAATACCTAAAAGTATTGATTATGTTCAATATAATACGCAGCGCGCGACAGACCCCTGTGACACCGAGGGCTGGAGTGAATCTCTAGTGACCCTTGGAGGTCAACTATAACAGACGACTACACATAGAGATAAATTTAAAATTAATTCATATAAATTAATTCATTTAAATTCGATCCATCTGAAAATTTTGTTACAATGCATTGTTAGGTGGCACAAGTCTTTGTGCAAAATTTCAGCTCGATAGGATCATGGAAAGTGGGTCATTTTTTACGTTTGTTTTTTCCGCGGGCGAGACCAAGAGATTACGCCAGACAGGACGGTTAAGTTAATATTAGGGATTAAAAACAAAACAACAAAAACAAGTAGAGGAAAATCTATAAAAAACACGACAAAACTCAATAAGCCTTCTATAGTGACCACAGAGGACAAAAACACACACACACACACGAAAAAGTCCTATACGCCCTTTACAATCACGCACACCCGCAGGCACGAGCATACACACACACACACACACACACACACGAAGTCCTTGTCAGTACTGGCTTAGAAAGGAGGGTGTAGGGGCAAGACCTTGCCAAGCAGAAATTCCTGTTTTTTTTAAAGGGGCTCCATCGCCATTTTTCAGCTCACTGCTGAGCCTCTTTTTGGAAATAATCGGGTGTTAACTATCACTATCAACACTCATGATGGTAGGTTCTTGAGTTAACTATCAACACTCCTGATGGTAGGTTCTTTTAGCCTTGGTATAGACAGCCTAACCCTAAGTTATGTCCCTTGTCATCAAAAAAGCCAAGTTTAATAGTTTTAAAGGGAATCCAGCCATACGGTATGTTTGGTGAGCAGCCTGAGAGAAAATTCAAAATTAAAACCACAGTGCAACGTCACTGGCATCTGTCAGAGTGCAACGTCACTGGCATCTGTCAGAGTGCAACGTCACTGGCATCTGTCAGAGTGCAACGTCACTGGCATCTGTCAGAGTGCAACGATGTTCAATCACGCCTTATAAAGCATCTCCTGCATCGACCATCGAGAATTTTTGCAATAAACCAACGTGTTTATCGTGGCGTTGCCCTCGACCACTGCGTTAATAAACGTTCCTCACTTCTGAACTAGATGGCGAGTCCCCCCCTCCCCCCCCCACACACACCCAAATTGTACGTTGTCATTTGTTTGGAAACCTTTGGCTCAAATGGGTAGTTAAATATTCGTTTCAAGTCAATAAGTCATCGATGTCATGACATTTGGACGGCCAGGCATGAGACGATGCTCACATTTGGACGTCCAGGCATGAGACGATGCTCACATTTGGACGGCCAGGCATGAGACGATGCTCACATTTGGACGGCCAGGCATGAGACGATGCTCAAATTTGGACGGCTAAGCATGAGACGATGCTCACATTTGGACGGCTAAGCATGAGACGATGCTCACATTTGGACGGCCAGGCATGAGACGATGCTCACATTTGGACGGCACATTTGTGTCTACAGTCCTACACGGCATTGTTTCAACCATTCTTCTCTCTCCCGATGGACTCAGATGATCGTACACCTCGACGATTGGTGTAGTTTTACACGGCTTTTCTGGCAATGGACCAATGAAATATGTTTTGGTTTCCTATCTATTTTAAGGTCGTTGAATTTGAAACGCTACCCGCCAAATGGCCCCAACAAATTCTTGTATAAAAGGTTGGATGGTGTCCTCCCATTCCACCCCGGCCCTAAATCTTAGTTGTCGTGTGACAGTGACCGGGCAGCTAGTTTGTAGGTCACCTACCGGGTGTCGTGTGATGACAGCTAGTTTGTAGGTCACCTACCGGCTGTCGTGTGATGACAGCTAGTTTGTAGGTCACCTACCGGCTGCCCTGTGATGAGTGATGACAGCTAGTTTGTAGGTCACCTACCGGCTTCCCTGTGATGAGGGATGACAGCTAGTTTGTAGGTCACCTACCGGCTGTCGTGTGATGACAGCTAGTTTGTAGGTCACCTACCGGCTGTCGTGTGATGACAGCTAGTTTGTAGGTCACCTACCGGCTGTCATGTGATGACAGCTAGTTTGTGTGTCACTTACCGGCCGCTGTGTGATGACAGCTAGTTTGTAGGTCACCTACCGGCTGTCGTGTGACAGTGACCGGGCAGCTAGTTTGTAGGTCACCTACTGGCTGTCGTGTGATGACAGCTAGTTTGTAGGTCACCTACCGGCCGCCGTGTGATGAGAGTGACCTAACAGCTAGTTTGTAGGTCTCCTACCGGCCGCCGTGTGATGAGAGTGACCTAGCAGCTAGATTGTAGGTCACCTACCGGCTGCCGGTCTGCCAGTCAATAATCAATAGGCAATTCTATTGGGACCGTGTTACTCCAGGGTAACTGTCTGAAGGCGGACGATAATATGATGATGCCCTATTATGACAGGACAGTAAGGTAAGACAATGTGACAGGAGAGTGTGACAGGGGAGTGTGACAGGAGAGTGTGACAGGAGAGTTAGGTAAGACAATGTGTCAGGAGAGTGTGACAGGAGAGTGTGACAGGAGAGTGTGACAGGGGAATTAGGTAAGACAATGTGACACGAGAGTGTGACAGGAGAGTGTGACAGGAAAGTGTGACAGGGGAGTGTGACTGGTCAGTAAGGTAAGACAATGTGACAGGAGAGTGTGACAGGAAAGTGTGACAGGAGAGTGTGACAGGAGAGTGTGACAGAAGAGTTAGGTAAGACAATGTGACAGGAGAGTGTGACAGGAGAGTGTGACAGGGGAATTAGGTAAGACAATGTGACATGAGAGTGTGACAGGAGAGTGTGACAGGAGAGTGTGACAGGGGAGTGTGACAGGAGAGTTAGGTAAGACAATGTGACAGGAGAGTGTGACAGGAGAGTGTGACAGGGGAGTGTGACAGGAGAGTTAGGTAAGACAATGTGACAGGGGAGTGTGACAGGAGAGTGTGACAGGAGAGTTAGGTAAGACAATGGGATAGGAGAGTGTGACAGGAGAGTGTGACAGGAGAGTGTGACAGGAGAGTGTGACAGGGGAATTAGGTAAGACAATGTGACACGAGAGTGTGACAGGAGAGTGTGACAGGAGAGTGTGACAGGGGAGTGTGACAGGAGAGTTAGGTAAGACAATGTGACAGGAGAGTGTGACAGGAGAGTGTGACGGGAGAGTGTGACATGGGAGTGTGACAGGAGAGTTAGGTAAGGCAATGTGACAGAAGAGTGTGACAGGAGAGTGTGACAGGAGAGTGTGACAGGGGAGTGTGACAGGAGAGTTAGGTAAGACAATGTGACAGGAGAGTGTTACAGTGAGACAAGACGGTAAGGTAAGACAATGTTACAGGAGAGTGTGACAGGGATGTGTGCCAGGTGAGTGTGAAAGGAGAGTGTGACAGGAAAGTGTGACGGTGGAGTGTGACAGGAGAGTGTGACAGGGGAGTGTGACAGGAGAGTGTGACAGGAGAGTGTAACAGGAGAGTGTGACAGGAGAGTGTAACAGGAGAGTGTGACAGGAGAGTGTGACAGGAGAGTGTGACAGGAGAGTGTGACAGGAGAGTGTGACAGGGATGTGTGCCAGGTGAGTGTGAAAGGAGAGTGTGACAGGAGAGTATTACAAGAAAGTGTGACAGGGGAGTGTGACAGGAGAGTGTGATAGGGGTGTGTGACAGGAGAGTGTAACAGGAGAGTGTGACAGGGGTGTGTGACAGGAGAGTGTAACAGAAGAGTTTGACAGGGGTGTGTGACATGAGAGTGTGACAGGAGATTGTAACAGTGAGACAAGACGGTAAGGTAAGACAATGTGATAGGAGAGTGTGACAGGAGAGTGTGACAGTGAGACAAGACGGTAAGGTAAGACAATGTGATAGGAGAGTGTGACAGGAGATTGTGACAGTGAGACAAGACGGTAAGGTAAGACAATGTTACAGGAGAGTGTGACAGGGGTGTGTGACATGCCAGAGAGTGTAACAGGAGATTGTGACAGGAGAGTGTGACAGGAGAGTGTAACAGGAGAGTGTGACAGGAGAGTGTGACAGTAGAGTGTGTCAGAGGTGTGTGACATGAGAGTGAGACAGGAGAGTGTGACAGGAGAGTGTGACAGGATAGTGTGACTGGAGATTGTGACAGTGAGGCAAGACGGTAAGGTAAGACAATGTGACAGGAGAGTGTGACAAGGGTGTGTGACAGGAGATTGTGACAGGAGAGTGTGACAGGGGTGTGACATGAGATTGTGACAGTGAGACAAGACGGTAAGGTAAGACAATGTGACAGGAGAGTGTGACAGGGGTGTGTGACAGGAGAGTGTGACAGGAGAGTGTGACAGGGGTGTGTGACAGGGAAGTGTGACATGAGAGTGGGACAGGAGAGTGTGACAGGATTGTGTGACAGGGGTGTGTGACAGGAGAATGTGACAGGGGTGTGTTTGACAGGGGTGTGTGACATGACTCTGAGCCAAGATAGTGGGGCAGAAACTCGCATCAGTGTAACGGGAAGGAATAAAAATGAGTGATTAATAATGTATAGCAAAACTGACTTTGAAACGGATGAGATCTTATTAGTAGTATGACTGATATGATGGTATCATACAAATCATTTTTTACTATCAGACAGATCACTGCCGTTAACAAGGAACAGATGGTATCAGACCAATCATTTACTCTGTCAAATATAAGACTATCAGACAGAACACTGCCGTTAACAAGGAACAGATGGTATCAGACCAATCATTTACTCTGTCAAATATAAGACTATCAGACAGAACACTGCCTTTAACAAGGAACAGATGGTATCAGACAAACCGTATACTATCTCAAATTTACGATCGTGTCGGTCAAAACTATGGGTAAATTTAGTTGATAAATTGTGTTACAAATAATACATGAAAGTTTACTGTGTCAAATCAAAAAGAAGTATTAAACGAACTCTAAGCTCAATGTCATCAGAATGGTATTAAAAGTGACACGCCAAACAATAGCGGCGGCTTAAAAATACCCAAATAAAAACTACAGGCAATATGGATTCAAATAACGCTTTCAATAGCATTACCAGCTTGACAAAATGGTATCCATACACTGTACACATATTGAACATATGGTACCAGCAGTCACCCCCTAGTACAGTGATGGCAAAGCTATGCTACAAATATTGAACATATAGTACCAGCCATATATAGTCACCCCCTAGTTCAGTGATGGCCAACCTATGCTACAAATATTGAACATATAGTACCAGCCATATATAGTCACCCCCTAGTTCAGTGATGGCCAACCTATGCTACACATATTGAACATATAGTACCAGCAGTCACTCCCTAGTTCAGTGATGGCCAACCTATGCTAAACATATTGAACATATAGTACCGGCCATATTTGTCCTTGATTGCTCACACCGACTCCTAATGAGCCATCTATGTCATTGATTGCCCACACAATCGTTTAATGAAACATCTAAGTAAGTTATTACCCACACCGATGAGCCATCTATAACCTTGGTATCCATCCCACCTACTCAGTATGGGTGTTGTAAACTTTATATTTCAGCCCTAGAATCAAAGCCATTCTAACACGACATTGATTTGTTGTTGTCGATCCACACGTTTTAACAAAACCCTATTATGACTCTTTATTTGTCATTCGAACATAAAATGTCAGAGTTCATTAATTCAAATTTATATTTAACGAGTCCATTTAAAAAAGGTTTTTTTTAAATTAAAATCATAGTTTTGTCTTAGGATTTATGCCTTTACACAAGTTCTTTTAAAAATTGTGAAGTCCTTCCAATATTTCCCCTCTCCTGAATGTAATTATTGTAATAGTGTTGTCGGCCCTAGTCAGTCTTTTTGACATTATATTTAATTTTCTAAGACCAATCACGACTTCAATTATTTCATTTCAGTTTATTTTTTGCGGTTTGGTTGTGGGGATAGGGGGAAAGGACTAGTTTTATGTATTAAAGTAATTAAAGTAAAAACTAAACCACATTCAAAGTCTCATTTTTACTGACTTGACACAACCCCCACAACCACCTTTCTTGTACGACCCCCCCCCCTCACACACACACACTTGAGCTATAGATATATAGTAAAAAATGAATGAACTCCCCCCCCCCCTGGGGTCCACTAAACAGTTCGATGAAATTCCAGAATATTTTCTTTCAATAGTTGAATTTAATCTCAGCCACAGTAGACTGGCCAATGTTTTATCCTCCACACTGATCACACTGACCACACTGGTCACACTGACCACACTGGTCACACTGACCACACTGAACACACTGGTCACACTGACCACACTGATCACACTGACCACACTGGTCACACTGATCACACTGATCATACTGACCACACTGATCACACTGACCACACTAGCCTCTGACCATTTCAAGCGGCGTCTTTTTTAAACATTTAAATTTACGGACAGTCCGTAAAGATTTATCGTAAAATTGTCTTCCGTAAAATTCCGTAAAAAAATTAAGACGTACGTTAAAAAAAAAAGACAAAACGTGGAATCTCAACGTTTAAAAAATCAGCCAATCATTTTTGTGATATCTATTTTCTTGTTTCAAATTTTGAATTTTAAATTGTTTCAGTGGCATCCAGCGCTCTATCTATGAACTGTAATAGCTTTCTGGACAGCTAGGAGAGTACAAACTTTAAATCACGCGATAAAATATTCATTGGTTATCAAACTAAACTACAGCTGTAAAAAGTAGAAGATCCATCGACTGTTGAAAAGTTTTATGTTGATGTTCTTGCATTTTATACCAATGCATTCGGTGCAAGCCAGAAAAGATTGCCTATTAGCAACAGAGTTCTGAAGTTCATGTCAGTCTAAAGCCCACTAACAGACTTACGGTGAAGTAGTCAGGAATTTTGGAACTGGCCCAGCTTTTTCCACAAATTGTGTCTCCAGCAGATTTTGATTGTTTAGAGGCCGAGTTTATTGACTATTAAGTTGCGGATTAAAGCATAAGCAAGGCCGACGGAGGTTATGAAGTTTTCTGGCATCAAATTGGACAAATGACTAGAAATATCGAAAACAAAGAGTACAGATTTCCGCTACTTTCGAAGGTTGCACAAAGAATGTTGGCGCTTCCACAAGGAACAGCACAAGTAGAACGCATTTTTTCTGCTGATAGTTTATTGAACAAATTTGTCTACTCCAATGTTGGAAAGTTTACTGACTGTGAGAAACGGACCGGGAAAAATTACTCCCACAATGATCGACAGTGTAAATGTTTCTATGTATGATTATAAGCAGGAGGAATTAAACACTGTCACTGATGATGAATGTCATACAATAAACTAACGTCATAGAATATGAACATGGCAATAGAATCGTGCTCATATGGAGATATTAGAATTTTTAGCTACTATGCTTGGATTATATATGCATCATATTCGTTCGTCAACATTTTTTGTTAAATGTGTCCGTAAATAAAAAAATTTTCCCGTAAATTTTGTTGAGATTTCTTATATTTTTCAGTAAATGTTGTTTTATTGAGTTGACAATCCTGTTCTTGAGACAAATAATTGAAACTAACAGAAGCCGATGACCGGGGTCATTTGATCTAATCTACTTGGCATATTCCCAGAGCAGGGTCAGTAGAAAAATTCTCCCAGACTTTGACAATACCATAGTCATTTGAACAATTCTACCAGACTATTACCAGATTGGGGTCATTTGAACAATTCTACCACACTATCACCGGACCCGGGTCATTTAAATAATTCTACCAGACTAACACCGGACCAGGGTCATTTAAACAATTCTACTGACTAACACCGGACCGGAGTACTAAATCTATCCCGACTATCAGGAAACAGAGCGCCACGGCAAATACAAGAATAGGCTATTGATTGGGTGAAGGCACGCCTAGGCCAAGCGCTACCTGCTGGTCTATGAGCACGTCGTGTGCTGACAGACCGAGTACCAGGTAGGTATGCTGGAAGCGTGCGGTGTGTATTTCTAATCAGAGGAAACTGAGGGGAGACATTTTTTATAGTTATTTTTTTCCCTCTCTTCATATCTGTGGTCGTAATGTTTAGAAAGAGGTGCAGCCGTTTAGGCAAGTCGTAAATGATATCGTTAAAGAGAATGCTGCGGGGGACATTTCTTATAATGAGTTTTGGTGTGATAGGGTTCAACATTGAATCTCAACGCAGGGCATATTTAAGTGACATTTGGAAATCTCAACACTGGCAGCTGTTTATGCAGTTTTAAATTCTACAATATTGGGCACTTTATATGCAGTTTGAAATCTCTTATGTAAGGAATCTTTAAGTGCAGTATGGGAATATCAAAGGAAAGGGCATCTATTAGTGCAGTTTTGGAAGTACATATATAGGGCATCAGTTCGAGCAGTTTTGGAATCTCAAATATACACGTTTTTCAGATCTGTTTTGACAATTACAGGATACAAATATTTATGATAGAAATGCTTAAAATAGACAAGGAGGAAATATTTTGTCGACAAATCAGCTACAACTGAGCTACGGGACGTTTATTTGATATTGTTGAATACTTTCCGTAATTTATTTGTAAACATTGTGTTTTTATTATGTTAGAAAAAACGAGAAGGGTAAATTACAAGCTGGGTTTTGATCAGTCCAAATAACATTAAGCTAAACGACAGCCGTACGTTCATTATAATTTGTTTGGAAAACAGATGATATATATATGAGCAGCATAGTGATGTATTGTATGTGAAAGGTGGTACAAAAACTATCATTAGTGATGTATTGTATGTGGAAGGGGGTATAAAAACTATCATTAGTGATGTATTGTATGTGAAAGGTGGTATAAAAACTATCATTAGTGATGTATTGTATGTGGTAGGTGGTATAAAAACTATCATTAGTGATGTATTGTATGTGAAAGGTGGTACAAAAACTATCATTAGTGATGTATTGTATGTGGAAGGGGGTATAAAAACTATCATTGGTGATGTACTGCATGTGAGAGGTGGTATAAAAACTATCATTAGTGATGTATTGTATGTGAAAGGTGGTACAAAAACTATCATTAGTGATATATTGTATGTGGAAGGGGGTATAAAAACTATCATTGGTGATGTATTGTATGTGGAAGGGGGTACAAAAAACTATCATTGGTGATGTATTGTATGTGGAAGGGGGTACAAAAAACTATCATTGGTGATGTACTGCATGTGAGAGGTGGTATTAAAACGATCATTAGTGATGTATTGTATGTGAAAGGTGGCACAGAAAGCTACTTTTAGCGAAGTACTGGAGGTGGGGGGCGTACAAAAACTTTCATTATCTATACGTTGAGATGGTGTTAGAAAAAAATTTGTGAAAAAAAGCAACAAAGATATTTTTAAAAAATTAGAAGCCCCAATTCATCTAATCCGCCGGTCTTATAGCTAATGTATTTGCACTTCAAGAACTAAGTATAGAGCGTGAACAAAAAAACAACAACAACAAACAGATTGCCTAATGTGAGTGTGTATAATTGACTTAATATGACAAACTCTTACAATATTGACAACCCTTACGATATAACTAAAACTTACAATATAACCAACCCTTGCAATATAACGAACCCTTAGAATATATCAAAACCTTACAATATAACCAACCCTTACAATATAACCAACCCTTACAATATAACCAACCCTTAATAATATAACAACCCCTTACAATAATATTATGGTAAACCCGGACAAAGCGACACTCGATACAGGACAACTAGTTGATGTCATGCAGCCTACACCATAAGCAGAGTGTATAAACTCAACTTCAGTACACCACAGATTGAAACATATACAAATATATAGAAATATATTTATACACTTGAAAACATACGATCTTGAGGTCATCTGACGACACTAACCATTTGAACATTTTTCTCCACTTCATAAGCATTTCATCACTAGTGAACTCCAATCCAGTGTGAGTAATGGAATATTTGGCCGATCTCAATTCCACCACAACACAACACAACACAACACTCAATTTCCCCCCTCCCTTCTCCAGAATCAAGAGCCAGTATCTCCGGTGGCTTTTATAAAACAAATTTCCACGAATGTTATGAACTAAAACGCCACTTGTTCACGAACACACCTAGAATAGTCTCATGTTGCTGTTGGCTACCGTTGCTACATGATGGCTACCATCATGGTTTGACTTGAACCAACCAACAAACAATTGGATCGTGGCAGTAACTCCAAGCTAGAATGTATCACAGACAAGAACGGATGGTGATGGTGATGGAGATGGTTAGTGGGTCCTTATGACATCACCACACTTGAGCTCCGACATTAGGGGTGAGGGGAATGTGTCGGTGCTGTGTCGGGGCACGTTTGTCTGTCACGGTCGAAATAAAACTGACATCAAGACGGCATGCCTTTCTTTATGGTCTCAACTTTACATTTAAAAAACCAAAAAAAAAAAAATTAAGGTGATGACATAGTAGGGGGCGGGGCCGGGAAGGTTGTGAGAAATATTTTTTAGTTCTAAGTTATAATCCTAAGTGTTGATCACTGGGATTCATCTGAAGACAACCGGCAGATGACAACTCTAGAAACAACACGACGCGTGAAATAATCCAAGAAACACAACAGAACGTCCAGCGGCTGGCGCGACCAATGGCAGAAATCTCACACAACCAGCGAAAGATGTCCGAACTCCAGGGTCCAGACGGCGATGCCGCGAGAAAACCGAATATGGCCGGTGCCGCTTTTTTCTCCCCAAATCCTGGTCACCACGAGAGCGGGTTTGAGAGTAAACACACCGGAAATAGAAATTGGTCAAGATACATATTTACAACATATGGATTCGGAGCTGATCACACGGAGATCATGTATCACAACCTTGGGAGGCGGATCAAGAGGCTAGCACAGCACAAACACAAGACCCGGAGAACTAAGCTATAACAAAAAATAAAAATGACTGGGGGTGGGGGTGGGGAGGAGAGGGCGAGAGTGCGGCGGGGAGGGGGCGCTAATGGTGGTATCACTGCCGAATAAATTATGCCGACTACAAGTTATATTTGTAGGAAATCAAAATCGATGCACTTCTTCCAAAGAGCCTCAGAGCGTGCCGCGGCGTTTCTGGTCCCCTCACTGCCGCCTGCTCGGTGGCTCACCCGGCACACGGCCTTCGTAACATGCAGCAACGTAACAAAACCCACGCGAGAGATGGGGTGGCGAGGCCCGTCTGAGATAGAGAGAGAGAGAGAGTGGCAGAGAGATGACGGGAGTGACAGACGGACGGCGGGCCGGGCTATATCCTCTAACCACCAGTTGAGCTGGTCGGCCGGGGACTCGGAGGCCGACGTCGATAATCGGAATCGCGGCTCCGTGAAAAACAGGAAGCCAAAAGTCTCTCCCCGAGTCTGCGCAGTGCTTCGCATTCTTTGAGCGAGTTTCATTCATTCATACATAATACTATCGATGGAGAAAAGGGCTGCGTGTGGGTGGGGGGCGGGTGGATGATGGAGGAAGAATGAGTGGGCAGATCTTGAAGGAACCTGGTGCCTGCAGAAGGTGGGTAAATGGAGGAGGTGGGTGTATGAAGAATTTGGAAGTGTCCGGGAGATGGGTGTATGGATGTGATAGTCATATGGAGGCTATGGGTGTATGAATGAGATGGGTGTATGGAGGAGATGGGTGTATGGAGGAGATGGTTGCATGGATGAGATGGGTGTATGGATGAGATGGGTGTATGGAGGAGATGGTTGTATGGATGAGATGGGTGTATGGAGGAGATGGGTGTATGGAGGAGATGGTTGTATGGAGGAGATGGGTGTATGGAGGCGATGGGTGTATGGAGAAGATGGTTGTATGGAGGAGATGGCTGTATGGATGAGATGGGTGTATGGAGGAGATGGGTGTATGGAGGAGATGGTTGTATGGAGGAGATGGGTGTATGGAGGCGATGGGTGTATGGAGGGGATGGGTGTATTGAGGAGATGGGTGTATTGAGGAGATGGGTGTATGAAGGAGATGGGTGTATTGAGGAGATGGGTGTATTGAGGAGATGGGTGTATTGAGGGGATGGGTGTATTGAGGAGATGGGTGTATGAAGGAGATGGGTGTATTGAGGGGATGGGTGTATTGAGGGGATGGGTGTATTGAGGGGATGGGTGTATGGAGGCGATGGGTGTATTGAGGGGATGGGTGTATTGAGGGGATGGGTGTATTGAGGGGATGGGTGTATGGAGGAGATGGGTGTATTGAGGGGATGGGTGTATGGAGAAGATGGGTGTATGGAGAAGATGGGTGTATGGAGGAGATGGGTGTATGGAGGAGATGGGTGTATTGAGGGGATGGGTGTATTGAGGAGATGGTTGTATTGAGGGGATGGGTGTATTGAGGGGATGGGTGTATTGAGGGGATGGGTGTATTGAGGGGATGGGTGTATTGAGAAGATGGGTGTATGGAGGAGATGGGTGTATGGAGGAGATGGGTGTATGGAGAAGATGGGTGTATGGAGGAGATGGGTGTATGGAGAAGATGGGTGTATGGAGGCGATGGGTGTATGGAGCAGATGGTTGTATGGAGAAGATGGGTGTATGGAGAAGATGGGTGTATGGAGGAGATGGTTGTATGGAGGAGATGGTTGTATGGATGAGATGGGTGTATGGAGGAGATGGGTGTATGGAGGAGATGGTTGTATGGAGGAGATGGGTGTATGGAGAAGATGGGTGTATGGAGAAGATGGGTGTATGGAGGAGATGGGTGTATCGTCGAAATGAAAGCCTTGAAGGAGGCGCGTGACCGGAGGACCCATAGTTGGTGTCGTTCATCTCTCTCACCAACCATTATTATCTCTCGTGTGATATCTTTCCTCACCCTACCGTAGTTATTTGTCCCCCCCCATATCTCTTTTTCCCGCCCTCCCCCTCTATCACCCTTTTCTTACTCCACCCCATCCATCCATTCCGTCTCTCTGTTTAAATATACATCCTCCATATGTCTATATCCATCCATAGTTCCAACCATGCCTCATAATTTATATCTACCTTTCAATATGTGTACATTGCCTATATTTATCTACGTATATCTCAACATGTGTATGTGTGTGGGTGTATCTTTGCCGACCACACTAAGTCGCAGTCCAGACTGTTATTTGCACATGTCCGTACATGATGATGTCAACTATTCATCCCACCCCCGCCCCCGTGAGAAAGGTTACAATGTCCAGCTCAATGTCCCAATTAGCCAGTCTGTAGCCGGCACCCAGTTGTTGCACTATCACACTACAGTACTGCCAGTCTGTGGCCGGCACCCAGTTGTTGCACTATCACACTACAGTACTGCCAGTCTGTAGCCGGCACCCAGTTGTTGCACTATCACACTACAGTACTGCCAGTCTGTAGCCGGCACCCAGTTGTTGCACTATCACACTACAGTACTGCCAGTCTGTAGCCGGCACCCAGTTGTTGCACTATCACACTACAGTACTGCCAGTCTGTAGCCGGCACCCAGTTGTTGCACTATCACACTACAGTACTGCCAGTCTGTAGCCGGCACCCAGTTGTTGCACTATCACACTACAGTACTGCCAGTCTGTAGCCGGCACCCAGTTGTTGCACTATCACACTACAGTACTGCCAGTCTGTAGCCGGCACCCAGTTGTTGCACTATCACACTACAGTACTGCCAGTCTGTAGCCGGCACCCAGTTGTTGCACTATCACACTACAGTACTGCCAGTCTGTAGCCGGCACCCAGTTGTTGCACTATCACACTA
This sequence comes from Radix auricularia, assembly GCA_002072015.1. NCBI lineage: Eukaryota > Metazoa > Mollusca > Gastropoda > Lymnaeidae > Radix > Radix auricularia. The sequence goes on along the minus strand of MUZC01003393.1, from coordinate 86,102 downwards.
CAGTACTGCCAGTCTGTAGCCGGCACCCAGTTGTTGCACTATCACAC
>MUZC01003393.1:68090-80328 GCA_002072015.1 Radix auricularia | reverse complement strand
GTGCTAAAGGTACTGCTGACAAGGCTCCAACAATTACTGTTCCCTAAGTGCTAAAGGTCCCACGCACCCACCCATTCACTCACTCACTCACTCACCCACTCACCCACCCACTCACTCACCCACCCACCCATTCAGAAATAATCTTACTGATGACATTCAGAAATAATCTTACTGATGACATTCAGAAATAATCTTACTGATGACATTCAGAAATAATCTTACTGATGACATTCAGAAATAATCTTACTAATGACATTCAGAAATAATCTTACTGATGACATTCAGAAATAATCTTACTGATGACATTCAGAAATAATCTTAATGATGACATTCAGAAATAATCTTACTGATGACATTCAGAAATAATCTTACTGATGACATTCAGAAATAATCTTACTGATGACATTCAGAAATAATCTTACTGAAGTCATTCAGAAAAAATCTTGCTGATGGCATTCAGAAATAATCTTACTCATGACATTCAGAAATAATCTTACTGATGACATCCAGAAATTTTGTTTGAAATTCAAAGCAAGGACATACAAACCTGGACTTGTTAAAACTGTTCAAAGAAATGCAAGGTCATAGTTCACATTAAATGCGTGTTTTGTATTCATGGTCAACAAATCAAATACTGTTGTTGTGTATTTAAAAAACAACAACAACCCAACAACTTAGGATTAGCTAGTTTAAAACGACCCCGTAAGATAAGGTTCTTGACGGTTTGTTGAAAAGTAATTGGGCTGCCAAAAGTTTATTTTTGGCTCTTTTGACTAAAGACTTTGTGACTACGGAACTCAAGCTGACAGTAATCAGGACAAGAGACGGGCACATAACCAATGAGTCCAAATTGTGAGTAAGCACGAGCATGCTTTAATTACGTCCCTTGTCTCTTGATGCGCAGCTCTACCGAAGACTTTGAAAAAAAATTAAGCTCGGAATTCTAAAGAACGTCAATATTACCTGAAAGTGTCGGAATTCTAAAGGACGTCAGCATTACCGGAAAGTGTCGGAATTCTAAAGGACGTCAATATTACCTGAAAATGTCGGAATTCTAAAGGTCGTCAGCATTACCGGAAAGTGTCGGAATTCTAAAGGACGTCAGTATTACGAGAAAGGTAGGAATTAAAAAGGACATCAGTATTACCGGAAAGTATAGGAATTCTAAAGGACGTCAGTATTACCGGAAAGTGTCGGAATTCTAAAGGATGTCAGTATTACCGGAAAGTGTCAGAATTCTAAAGGACGTCAGTATTACCGGAGAGTGTCGGAATTCTAAAGGACGTCAATATTACCGGAAACTATAGGAATTCTAAAGGACGTCAACATTACCGGAAACTGTAGGAATTAATCTTCTAGCCTTTGAAAACAAAACCACATCACAATCCTTTAACTCTGAGAAACAAAAGCTTTAAAATGTGAATTAATAATTATAAAAAATGCAACAGCCAGAGGAAAAAACACCACATAATGTTATATTACGTTGCGTTAACTTAACTTCACACCAAATCAACGTAACCTTACATAATCTGATCGTCATCTTTTTCTAACTGAAATTGATTAGCGGCTTCTCTTATGATATTTTTAGATTACAATCGACGCTTTCTAGGAATTTCGATCTCTTAGTTAATAAACTACTAGACCCACAAACCTGATTTGGATGGCAAGAGGCTCATATGTTCTGACAGAATTGCTCCAGGTGTCTAATGTTACTGTTCAATGGTGACTAACGTTATTGCTCCAGGTGTCTAATGTTACTGTTCAATGGTGACTAACGTTATTGCTCCAGGTGTCTAATGTTATAATTCCCAGGTCCGCTAATGTTACTGTTCAATGGTGACTAACGTTATTGCTCCAGGTGTCTAATGTTATAATTCCCAGGTCCACTAATGTTACTGTTCAATGGTGACTAACGTTATTGCTCCAGGTGTCTAATGTTATAATTCCCAGGTCCGCTAATGTTACTGTTCAATGGTGACTAACGTTATTGTTCCAAGTTCGCTAATGTTATAACTCCCAGGTGACTAAAGTTACTGTGTTCATGTGTCCCTAAAGATCACCCTCACTCAAAGGTGCTGACGACTAACGAGTTGTACCGTACACTGTTAAGGTTCCCTCGGTGCTAAAGGTACTGCTGACAAGGCTCCAACAATTACTGTTCCCTCGGTGCTAAAGGTACTGCTGACAAGGCTCCAACAATTACTGTTCCCCAAGTGCTAAAGGTACTGCTGACAAGTCTCCAACAATTACTGTTCCCTAAGTGCTAAAGGTACTGCTGACAAGGCTCCAACAATTACTGTTCCCTAAGTGCTAAAGGTACTGCTGACAAGGCTCCAACAATTACTGTTCCCTCGGCGCTAAAGGTACTGCTGACAAGGCTCCAACAATTACTGTTCCCTAAGTGCTAAAGGTACTTCTGACAAGTCTCCAACAATTACTGTTCCCCAAGTGCTAAAGGTACTTCTGACAAGTCTCCAACAATTACTGTTCCCTCGGTGCTAAAGGTACTACTGACAAGTCTCCAACACTTACTGTTCCCCAAGTGCTAAAGGTACTGCTGACAAGTCTCCAACACTTACTGTTCCCTAAGTGCTAAAGGTACTGCTGACAAGGCTCCAACACTTACTGTTCCCTAAGTGCTAAAGGTACTGCTGACAAGGCTCCAACAATTACTGTTCCCTAAGTGCCAACGTAATAACTGTAAGGCCTGAGCTTCAAATGAAAATGTGTGTGTGGTGGTGGGTGGGGGTGGAGGCCAGAGGAAAGAGGGAGGGGGTGAGGCGAGTGTGAAATCGAATTGTTGGGATGACCCAGTCGGATGGAAATGAAGAGAGTGGTGAGGCCGGGCCATTCAGCTATGAAATACAATAAGGGAGATAAACACGGGAGGCGGGTGTGGGCAGAGAACTCTGTGCCCGGGGTTGAAGCAGGCCGAAGTGAGAAATCGATAACGCGAGAACGTCTCCCAGACGATTAACGGATGGAAGGAAGGAGGAAACGCCGAGAAGGTCTAAAATAAATAACATAACGTATTCGTGTTTACTGGATTTTCCCTGTCACCCGAGGACCGCCGAGCCTGGGCACAAGTTTGCACCAAGGGTGACCTGCCCCTTGAACCGCGAGATCGGACCAGAAATTTCGGACCAACCACTGACGTTTATTTTAAGTCCTGGTACTTTGAGCCGAGATTGAACTATCATATAAGTCTAAATGGCCGAGATTGAACTTTCATTCGGACCTCAATAAAATGTACTTTGTACTGAAATTGCTATTTTCTTAGAAACTCAAAATGCTTTAATTTGAGCCGAAATCGATCTTCTTTGAGACCATAACAAGCCGAGCTTTTGACTGAGGTTCACATCTTCTGGTGAAGATCCTCGTAAACCGGTATTTTAAACAGACAGAGATTTCGCCGTAACTAGAGTCCAATAGCCAGTAGATTGAACTAAGGTCAAGGTTGATATCTTACTTGAACCTCTAGGCGTCGTACTTTGCACCGAAATTTACATTAAAACACGAGACCTTCCCATGAGTACATGGACCAACAGACCGAATTGGGCTGACAATACAACAGCCAGGGGGTATTCGCCAACATGCCCAAATCGAGCCTTTCAGACCAGTGGTGCCGTCTAAACCATAAACATCAGAGTTTAGTAACCTAAATGCGCACCGAGCATTGCCCAACCAACTCATACTTTAACAGGCTAGACCACAACAGGGACTCGAACTGCCGTCATTGCAGCCAAGCTTCTGAGACGGTCACACACCTGCTGACGTCGTGTCCCGCGCTAGACATAGCCGGGGAGGTACGGGAGGCAAAAGAGTCCCACGTGAAGACAATGTTGTATGGCACTGCTCAGCAGATGGAGCAGGTTGCCCAAGTATCAGCAAAGGCCTTAAGGGATTAGCCTCAGGCCTACAGAATATGTGTTTAGTTAAGTTATGTCACATATATTAGGGAATTATAGGGGAAAAAATTGTTTTTACTGGTTGTTTAATTATACGCACAAAATCAAATTGAAAAGGGATAAGGGGTTACCTCCCGTCAGGGCCCGGACCTGAGTCTCATTGGTCCCTCATCCCCTGACGATGGCCAGGAGTAGGTGGATGACCTGCGGGTCTTTTAAAAAAAAGTGCGCATTGGTGTTTTATATCAATTTGTGAGCAATGGTGTTTTATATCAATGTGTGCACATTGGTGTTTTATATCAATGTGTTCGCATTGGTGTTTTATATCAATGTGTTCGCATTGGTGTTTTATATCAATGTGTGCGCATTGGTGTTTTATATCAATGTGTGCACATTGGTGTTTTATATCAATGTGTTCGCATACATATTTTATAATTTTATATCAAAGTGTGCACATTGGTGTTTTATATCAAAGTGTGTGCATAGGTGTTTTATTCGGTTTTCACGGGGCTGTGCGTTCATGTCTTTAAATTTGTTGAATCTCATTTTTGTTTTGTCTAACACATGTATTATTATAGCACCTACGCACGTCACAAATTAAGGCATGTGTTACATCTGGACGTCAATACACTACACCGATGAAGCGCCTACAAATTTCAATGGTGACGGCCAAGCGGCTATCTCCAATGAAGGTTGACCAAAGATACAGTCCAGCAACGACAGAAAGGTCAAGTCAGTAAGTGATAACTTCTGGGAATTTCACTTTACGGCATATAACGACAGCTACATAGATACATGACAGAACACTATTGATTATTTTTTTAAACGTTTTTTGATATAGAAATCGAAATGTGTTCCGCGTCCCATTTTCACGACGTTGGTTTGATCATAAACTCATCGTAAACTAGTTTAAAATACGTCTTTCAGTTGGAAATATTTTACATGATGACGTTGTATTGTTTGAGACGTCGTTGATGTGAACAGGAGCCCTACATCCGGGTTCAAACTTCATCCCCCCCTCCTTACTTCCCCAAACATCCCAGAATTATATACAAGTGATTCATCAATTTGTTATTCAGACACAGAAAGTCTAACAATCAAAACAAAAGAATGGCGGAGGGGGGGGAGAAGGGGGTATAAAGAGGGCGAGTAGGGAATCCTGAGATTTCATTCACGTCCAAATAAAATCAATGTTTACACGGCTGTTCCCGTTAGGTGTGTGAGATTGGGGGGGGGGGGGAATACGCCTTTACGGGGAAGGAAAAGGAAGTGTTTGTGTGTGTGTGTGTGTGTGGGGGGGAAGTGTGTGTGTGGGGGGGGGAGAAAAGGTAAACAATGACATATTTTCAAGGAAATGTGTCCTTTAACTGATCATTTAAAAAAATCATCTTAAAATAGACCAACCGGAAAAGGTTGCGACTGCATGCGCGGGGTTTGACGTCACTCACTGACGTCAGCACTTTCTTGGAGCTCAGTCGCTCGCCATTAATTATACGGGAATCTTTTTATAAAAATTACTATTTTCTTAAAATTTTTTTTTAAACAAATGAATAAATGTGTCAATTAGTTATTGGTTTATGCCAAAGTGTAATAATATCCCAAACATTGGATAAAATCACATGAGACATTTCATTAAAAGAAACACCAAATAAACCAGAGCAGAAGTAACAACAGACAAACACTGGAATATTCTTGATAGCTGTTTCAAGGCCATTTACTGCCTTTAATTACGTTTTTCATTAAAAAAATGTTTCATGTGAATCGCTTCTGTTAATCCTTAAGTACGAGCTTATTATAGGTGTCTGTGCATGTAAACAATGTTTCCGAATACAATGAGGCGTCCTTAAGTCGATTGGTGCGTCTTCCATAGCAGGCGGTCACAACGACAGATCTAAAAATCCATCAATCATTCTAAATACAATAATATCTTTATTTTTGAAATCAACTCATTTTAAGTATTCTAATTTAATTATTTAAACCAGCAAGGTATGACCAAAAAAAACAACAACTCATTAATTATGCAAAACAATTTAATTATTTGAAATAACTATATTTCGGCTTCCTGAGTCGGACTCTAATAAAATGTTCAATGGAATATGTGAAATTAAAATACCTAACACTTTATTTCAGGGGAAAAAAGAAAGTGTAAAAACAAAAAAAAGGATTTTAAGAACTTGAGACTCTGGCCTATTTAGAGGTATGTACCAGAGGCGTCACTCGGGTTGGTGTCACCCGGGGCGGTAGCTCATGGTGTCACCCGGGGCGGTAGCTCATGGTGTCACCCGGGGCGGCCCGCCCCCACCACACCCCCCTAGCGACGCCACTGGTATGGACGCATTTCTGACCGACAGGATTTAATGTCAGTTAATTGCTTTACTTTAAAAAAAAAAATAAATCACTTAACACCAAGCTACGGTAATGTTTATTAAATTTAATTGGCATTAAGAGAGGTTCTCTTCTGGCAGGACAGGAATATAAATAATAGCGGATTGGAAGAGATGAAAAAAAGAAAGATTTTCTTCAAAACATCAAGGGTTAGAATTTTGTTTGAATGAGGTTGTGTGTGTGTGTGTATGTGTGTGTGTGTGGTGTGTGTGTGTGTTTGTGTGTGTGTGTGTGTAAGTGGGTAGGGGTTGTCTGGGGTCACCAGAAACGCCCAGAAGCACAGCTGTGAAAACCTCCGCCCCCACCCCACTCTACCAATCGTTTACCTCTTCCAGCAATGCTGTGGCCTTCAAAGAGGTTTTTAAAATCCCATGATGTATTCAATCAGGCTGGAAGACAAAAAGAGGAAAAGTGGTCTAAAAAAACCCGTAGCAAAACTAAAGCTTGGAGTGAGTGGAGTATGGCAGGAGTGAGTGGAGTATGGCAGGAATAAGTGGAGTAAGGCAGGAGTGAGTGGAGTAAGGCAGGAGGGAGTGGAGTATGGCAGGAATAAGTGGAGTAAGGCAGGAGTGAGTGGAGTATGGCAGGTGCTAGTGGAGTATGGCAGGAGTAAGTGGAGTATGGCAGACGGAGTGCATCTCTTGGGGGCTGGCCATACAAGAACTCGACCAGAGGTCAACGAAGATCAAAGGGAGGCCATCCATAAAGAATTTTAAAATAAGATCAAAGACCGAGCCACCGGTCGAGTTTCATTGTTTTGTTTATCTGCCCGCCTCCCCCACCCCTTCCCTTGCGCATGCTTGCAAACAGTTGAAGATTGAAGGTCTTTTTACTGAGATAGATGGATGGAAATAGAGGCACACAAATAATGGTATACGTTCTTTGTAAATAAGACTGCAAGAAATAAGCCCAGCTTATTGCCACGAATTGGTGTGTGTGTGTATAACTGTGTGTGTGTGTGTGTTCCTATATCTCTGTGTGTGTGTGTGTATAACTGTGTGTGTGTTCCTATATCTGTGTCCCTCTCCCTACAACCCTCACTCTCTGCGTTTATCGCCCTCCTTTCTATATACTATAGGTGTCATCCTCCCCTTCTCTGGGTTCTGTCTCTACATATATCCCCCTTCTCTTTAACACCCCTAATCTGGTTCTGCTCTCTCTCTGTGGCCACCCCTCCCCTCTGTATGTAGGTCACCTCCGTAGCTTCCCCTCCCTCTTTATCCTGCTACCCTTCCCTCCCTACTCCTCTCGATGTGTCTCTCTTCCTCCCTCCCGTCCCCCTTTCTCTCTCTTTTTGTGTTAATGTGTGTGAATGTCCGTGAGTCGTTGTCAGAGAAAAGTTTGACAAGTTTAACAAACATTTTACCAAATAGTTTTAGCTAAAGATTATATAGCAAGCATCATACCAAATAGTTTTAGCTAAAGATTATATAGCAAGCATCATACCAAATAGTTTTAGCTAAAGATTATATAGCAATCATCATACCAAATAGTTTTAGCTAAAGATTATATAGCAAGCATCATACCAAATAGTTTTAGCTAAAGATTATATCTTCAGAAATCTACTCACAATCATATTGACAAAATTTGAACTGAACACTCCCCGTGTAATTCTATGGCAGTCATTCCTATAAAAATATAACAAAGGCTTTTTAAAAAAAAATTCGTTAAACAAATTCTTTGCCTCAAAATTCTATCCACCCAGCACAAAGTCGCCAATTCCTGCACAAAAAGCGCAACTCCTCATGCCGCCATCTTGGCGCAACTCCTCATGCCGCCATCTTGGCGCAACTCGTCATGCCACCATCTTGGCGCAACTCGTCATGCCACCATCTTGGCGCAACTCCTCATGCCACCATCTTGGCGCAACTCCTCATGCCGCCATCTTGGCGCAACTCCTCATGCCGCCATCTTGGCGCAACTCCTCATGCCGCCATCTTGGCGCAACTCGTCATGCCGCCATCTTGGCGCAACTCGTCATGCCGCCATCTTGGCGCAACTCGTCATGCCGCCATCTTGGCGCAACTCCTCATGCCGCCATCTTGGCGCAACTCCTCATGCCGCCATCTTGGCGCCACTCCTCATGCCGCCATCTTGGCGCAACTCGTCATGCCACCATCTTGGCGCAACTCCTCATGCCGCTTTCTTGGCTGGCTAGAATATATATTAGAAACATTTTAATTGAAAATCAATTCGACCCAATGGGGCGAAATATATCAGTAATAATACGGTTAATTACGGGAAGCGTTGAGACGGTGAAATACGACCAAATTGACTTAACCCTTATAGACGTAGAGTCGTCAAGATTATTTGTTTTTTGTTTGTTTTTTGTTTGTGTGTGTGTGTGTGTGTTTGTTTTATTTTTTTATAAAATTAACTTTGGAATAGGAGCATTTAATAAATGATAATAACAATTAAAAAATGGTAAAGTCGAGAGACAAGAGAGAAATTTAGATTACAAGGTCAAGGATGTGTAGGATTCTATTTTAAGAACGAATACCAAAGACAAGAAATCCACGAATTGGCCGCCAAAGAAAGGGAAATAACTTTTGGGAAGCCTAAAACCTGAGATAGTGTGCATTTCAAAATGGTGCCCCAACGACCCCACGACGGGTTGAGGGACAGTTCAGTTCAGATACCAAAACTTGATGAACTTTTTGGCCCGCATGTTTCATAATTACGATTTGTTTTTTGGTCCATTCATGAGATTGGAGGGGGAAGAATGGACCAGGCATCTTTTTAAACCGGTTTTAAATTCTCCAATAGAATTAAACTTTTCGTTAATTTTTGAAATAATGATGAACTTTCAAACAGATCTGTGTTTGAATTCGTTTTTTAAAATCGATGTCATTCAAATCCTGATTTGTCTTATGAACATTTGGAAACTATGTTACAGTTCATACTTATAAACAGCGAACCTTCGTGGCACCGTCAAAATATAGCATTAGAATAAAACGACGGCTCTTTAACGACCGCAAATACTCACGTCCTCACAAGGTGATACGTTGTACCCATTTATGGCCAATCAAAGAACTAACAAGTTGGTCACGTGATCCCCAAAACTTAACGTTTAATAATTTGAACACCACGCAACGAGAAAAAAAAAGTTGCGTCATGCGAGTCAAATTTACCAGTGTGTCAACTATTGATTGTAACTGATGATGTAACCATTCGGCCGTGGGCAAGGGTCACAGAATGGGGGAAACGGACAGGTCAGTGTTGTATTGACTATATTGTGATAAGGGACATCATTTAGCCGTTTGAGGCTCCGACGAATCAAAAACACGTGTTTTAATTATCTTCAAAGCATTGATATGTGCAATTACTCCCCACCCTCCCCGTTCTCCCTGTCATCCTACGTCCGTCCCCTCTGTGTGTATATGTGTGTGTGTGTGTGCGTGTGTGTGTGTCTACATCCTTACATTTATTGCCTCTCGCTATAGTATATAGGTCTGCAATGACGTTCGCAAGAATTTATAGGTGTGCAATGACGTTCGCCATAGTTTATAGGTGTGCAATGACGTTCGCTATAGTTTATATGTCTGCAATGACGTTCGCTATAGTTTATAGGTCTGAAATGACGTTCGCTATAGTTTATAGGTGTGCAATGACGTTCGCTATAGTTTATAGGTGTGTAATGACGTTCGTTATAGTTTATAGGCCTGCCATAATAGCCCCTACATGAGTGGATGTATTATGTTACGATCACTATAACAAGTGGTCAAGCACCATAGATGCAGTACATACACATAAATATATCATAAATAAATCTATGATATATATCTATGATATAAATCTATGATATATATATCATAAATAAATCTATGATATATATATCATAAATAAATCTATGATATATATATCATAAATAAATCTATGATATATATATCATATATAAATCTATGATATAAATCTATGATATAAATCTATGATATAAATCTATGATATAAATCTATGATATATATCTATGACATATATACATCAGATATATCAAGAGTCAGTGGTCAAATCTACCCCCACCCCGATCCCCCCACACACAAAAAAGTGAAAAACAAAAAACTTCTACTCTGACTCAACACTCCAAATACCAAATCCAAAACAACATATTCATCATCACTCCTAGTCAATAACCACCCCCAGCACAATACATCTTTCTAAGTACAATACAACATTTTAGTCCCATTCTAAATTCTATTCCAGTACTATTTGCCCAGTCCTAAACAACATCTCTAGTCCCATTCAAGTTTTTCTAGTCCGATACAACATTTCTAGTCCTATACAACATCTCTAGTCCAATACAAGTTTTTCTAGTACAACATTTCTAGTCCTATACAACATCTCTAGTCCAATACAAGTTTTTCTAGTCCGATACAACATTTCTAGTCCTATACAACATCTTTAGTCCAATACAAGTTTTTCTAGTCCGATACAACATTTCTAGTCCTATACAACATCTCTAGTCCAATACAAGTTTTTCTAGTCCGATACAACATTTCTAGTACAAATGACGCACACAGTCATTAACATCTCTCGTCAAACACAAGCCCCCCCCCCTCACAAAACTATAAACATACAAGCACTCACACAAGCAGAGGTCATCTTTACATTAGGTCCGAAATGAACATTAAATGACGTGTATAATTTATTATGTAAGACCATAAAGTCCGAAATGAACATAAAATGACTTATATGATAGAACATATGGTCGGCACTAAACATACAATCACATATATAATTATAATACACAAGGCCCGCAATGAACATAAAATGACTTATATGATAGAACATATCTTATCTTATCTTATATGTTACAGACGCTCCTTCTGTACAGAAGATTATTGCGTCCTACGTATTTCTATGGTTTGTGTTTAGTCCTGTATTCTTACTAGAGTTTTAAAAGATGATAAAGTGGTGGCTTTCCTGGTTTCTTCAGGCAACCCATTCCACGCCCGAATACCGGACGGAAAGAAAGAAAACTTGTATGTGTTTGTTCTTGCATATGGAATAAAAAAGGTGTTTTTGTCTTTATGTCTATTTGAGGGTTGTATTAGGTTATCTTTGTGTTGTATTTCTAAATTAGAATTAATTGCCTTATGTATAATTACTAATTTACTCTTGGTTCTTCTATCCTCTAGTGTTTCAAGGTTTAATGATTTAACTAATGGTGTTACTCTTGTCAGTTTTGAATATTCTCCAGTAATGAATCTGGCAGCTCTTTTTTGGATTTGTTCTAACTTATCAATATTTTCTTTGGTGGATGGGTCCCATACTGAAGATGCATATTCTAGTATAGGTCTCACCAGGGTGAGATAGCATTTTAGTTTTATATCTTTGTTACATTTGTAAAAGTTTCTTTTTATAAAGCCTAAGGTTTTGTTAGATTTTTTAATAACTTCATTGACATGGGGATTCCAAGATAGTTTCTCATTTATTATGACTCCTAAGTATTTCGCATCTGTAGTTTGGGTTAGTTCTTTTCCATGAATGAAATATTTTGAATTTATTTGTTTCTTTTTCTTTGTTACTCTTAGCAGTTGACATTTTTCTGGGTGGAAGGACATACTCCAGTTAGTTTCCCATTTTATTAATTCATCTAAGTCTTTTTGTAAAATTTTGCTATCTTGTTCTGACTTGATTGTTCTATAGATTATACAATCATCAGCAAATAACCTAACTTTAGTTCCTGTTGAGATATTGTTGGGTAAGTCATTTATATAAATTAAAAATAGTAAGGGACCTAGGACAGTTCCTTGTGGAACTCCTGAGTTAACCTTTATTGGTGTAGATTTAGAACCATTAATTATTACAGTTTGCTCCCTACCCAATAGGAAATCTTGGATCCAGTGATGCAAGGGACCTGAGATTCCAAAGTATTTAAGTTTTTTGAGCAAACTAAGGTGGTGAACTTTGTCGAATGCTTTTGAGAAGTCTAGTAATATTGTATC
>MUZC01003393.1:662-15969 GCA_002072015.1 Radix auricularia | reverse complement strand
CATGGGCTCGCAATGCCATGGGCTCGTAATGACATGGGCTCGTAATGACATGGGCTCGTAATGACATGGGCTCGCAATGCCATGGGCTCGTAATGACATGGGCTCGTAATGCCATGGGCTCGTAATGACATGGGCCATCATAACACAGTAAATACTCTTAATTAAAGTAGGTACATGAAATCAATATTATTATCTCTATAGGACAAAGGTTATAGACCACTGAATGTCTAGTTAACGTTTCTGTTACCTTTGGGTCATTTGTCCTGTCAAAGATAACTAAATATTACAGCAGTATAACAACCCAAAATTCTGCATAAATTAACACTTATTATAATAATTTATTACATATTGCTTTCTTGATCTATTTTTCGAGCTTTTAAAAAAAAAAAAAATGAAATGTGTCCCTTGTTTGGGCTGCGTGTCACAGTGTGTCGACCCCTGGTCTTGAACATAAATTCCCGCCTTAAAATAAATATTTAACAAATTATTATTGTCAATTTAAAAACAAAAGGTTATACCAGATTACAGAGTTGTCCATAAAACTGGAATTTCATTTGAAGTACTTAGAATATGCAGGAGACATTCGAAATTTTAAAGTCGTCGCACATTGAACCAATTTCAGTTTACCTTTTGTTACGCCATTCTGGACTTCTAGTTAGTGTTTAGCTTTCCCATTATCCTTTGAAAAATCCAACGAACTCTAACATAGATGCTAAGCGGCACTAGGAGATACATGTTTCAAACGTTTAGTCAACGAACTCTTACAGATATGCTAAGCGACACTAGGAGATATTGGAGATACATGTTTCAAACTTTTAGTCAACGGCTTTTTAAAAGAAATAATGTTTTCCCCCCCCCCACCCCCCAAATCATTACGTTTCCTTAAAAGGATCCGCCTTCTCTCCGCCATGCCTCCTTTCCACTTCACAGGAGCTCAGTGTCAGTAATCTGAGCGGCAAAGTGACGTTGAATAGAGATTCCACGAAAGGCAGCCGTTGTACTGGTTTTGGAACTCTCTAAACAGGACTTGTTTGTCCTTTGTAGAACTAGAGGATTCATCCTATTATTCACCAGATATCTATCGCATATTGCGAGTGCGACAAACGGAAGTGCTCTTGTATCGGCAGCAAATATAAATATAAACAGGTTTTTACTTTTCTAAATACTATTTGTAGAGAGTAGATTTTTCTTTATGACATCACTGTGAAGTGTTTTAAGAAACTGAGGATTGCTGTAACTAGACATAATGCCACCAGGGGAAAAAAAACCTCCATATATCAACCCCTGATCACACACGCTAGCATTATGATTATAAGATTAGCTTCATCAGTGCCACCAATGGTAATTCCCCCCATCTCAATCCNCCCCCCCCCCCCCCTCAGATATTCAACGATAAAACCGGTGCCCCCATTCCCCCGGCCCCAACTAGCAAGCCTTCCATATATTATTTTATCATTTATATTCTATTAGTTTTTTTGTATGTGGCGTACACAATTTGGATTTCCTGATAAACCATGTTAAAATACGTTTTTATATGCCAGCTTGGATTCTGGGACTTGTTGCTTACCCAAGAGCTAAGGGAGATTACTGTTAGGATGATGATTCAATGCTTCCAACGTTCGTTTCTCCGCCTTTGGTTATCAAGAACCCACAGGCAGCAAGTTGTTCTTTTAAAGAAATATACAGAATATAAAAAAATATAATCGTATAAATAAGGTGAGGGCAATTGTTTAGGGTAGGGGGCCACTTTGAGGTAGCGATTGTTTAGGCTAGGGGCCACTTTGAGGTAGCGATTGTTTAGGCTAGGGGCCACTTTGAGGTAGCGATTGTTTAGGCTAGGGGCCACTTTAAGGTAGCGATTGTTTAGGGTAGGGGGCCACTTTGAGGTAGTGATTGTTTAGGTTAGGGGCCACTTTGAGGTACCGATTGTTTAGGCTGGGGGCCACTTTGAGGTAGCGATTGTTTAGGTTGGGGGCCACTTTGAGGTAGCGATTGTTTAGGTAAGAGGCCACTTTGAGGTAGCAATTGTTTAGGTAAGGGGCCACTTTGAGGTAGCGATTGTTTAGGTTAGGGGCCACTTTGAGGTAGCGATTGTTTAGGTTAGGGGCCGCTTTAAGGTGGCGATTGTTTAGGCTAGGGGGTCACTTTGAGGTAGCGATTGTTTAGGCTAGGGGCCACTTTGAGGTAGCGATTGTTTAGGCTAGGGGCCACTTTGAGGTAGCGATTGTTTAGGCTAGGGGCCACTTTAGCGATTGTTTAGGCTAGGGGCCACTTTGAGGTAGCGATTGTTTAGGCTAGGGGCCACTTTGAGGTAGCGATTGTTTAGGCTAGGGGCCACTTTGAGGTAGCGGATTTAGCGGACGGCCGCATAGTTTAAAATGATTGCATTCTTTAGTTAATACTGCATTTCTCTCATATCGTTGTGTGATATTTTGTAGTGTCGTTCTGAATTCCTTAATACGACAATCGTTTCATGTGACAGTAAGCTTACTACGTTCTAGCATCAAATACGAAAGAAATATTTGTGTGTACATTGTCATTAAAAACTCTGTATTCATCACAAAGTATTTTGTTTTGGCTTGGTCGTGGCAAGACTTTAATTTAACATCAGTTAACAAGGAAATTGTAAACATTTGGTTGGACCATTTAATTAACAGAGAAATAATAGCAGACGTTGTTGATTGCAGCAACCCTCCCTACTAATGGCAAGGAAAATTTAGAGTTGGTAGTTTACGTTATTTTCTGCTGCATGTTTTGTGTTTTTTAATTCCTTTAAACGCAGAAAAAAAAAAAAAAAAAACTCGTGTTTGTGATTGTTATTGTTTGTAGGAGAGGCGAGGAGATACACGATTCAATTGTAAGTACGTCTGATTATTAGTACCACTTTTTTCTGTCTCTCCCTTCTTTATGTTTGAAGTGTGCTGGACAACTCGACAGAGGTCTCGGTATTAGATGCACCCCGTGGCGTGAAAGAATTCATGCATTCAGGGCACAGAAGCATAGATTGACGAACAGCTGAAACTCGAGATCTGACAAACCCAGAAGGCAATAGCTAACAATACGAGTCTTTTATTTGATAGCCTCTGCTAGTTTAATCTGGAAGTTTGCTATGTATGCTCAATCTGGAAATTGTGCGAAAATTTAGACGGGGTGAGGGGGGGGGAGGAAGCAGTCCTATTTGTTGGTGGGTTATGGTTTCTATATATTTAGTGAACACGAGGGGTGGGGGGAGCACGTTATCGTAAGTGCTGGGTGCTAGGATCTTGGTATAAGGCCACACACATCTTTGTCCATTCCAGTGAGCATTGAAAGACGGCCATGAATTTTGTGTAAAATCGTTAACTTTACGTGTTACGTAATGTATGTTCTCTAAGCAAGTGCTTCTCAAAGCGGTGTTCCGCGGACCGATGCCGGTCCGCAGAAGTTATTTTAAAAAGGACAGAAAAATGTAATTTAATTCATTATTTGCAACCATTAATACTAACACTATAGAATATGTCAATTTTTTGTTAATCAGCACGTAAAATGAAACAAATAAAGTATTTTTAAAAACTCATTTCGTTACGTCAGTACAGTGAAAATAGTTCACTGGAGCAATTAAAAAATTCCTGCCAGTTCGCCACTATAAAAAGTTTGAGAAGCACTGCTCTAGACTATTGTTCTGTGGCCTAACTAATAGCTCCTTGGTGGTGATTGGTGGAAAAAACAATTTTTGGCGCCAAGTGCCAATGCAGTAACTTAGTAAAGCATAAATGCACCTAGTTTTGGCAACATTTACGATGCTGCAAATACGTTTTGTTTATTAACCAAGCCCCCCCCCCGGGGGCAGACCACCCTCTTCCTACGCCCTTTATAAGTGACCCCACACCCACATCTGACCATAAGCTTGTACACCGTTGCTAGACGAGAGAGCTAAAATATTGTCTCTAACAGATAAGAGCTCACCTACCGTATTGAAATATCACCATAATTCAATGCCAAGTCCTCGCACAGCACACGAGTTAATCCAGGTTTAAATCCTAGACGAGGCAGTGTCGCGTACATAAAGAGACCCCCGTGTATTGTTCTTCCTTCCGACGACGTCGCAGATCGACTGGCTTTAAAGACCTGCATGGGCTTTAGCTTTACACACTAGGGAGGGGCGTCGGGGTGGGGTGTGGAGTAGAGGAGCGGGGCGGCACAGGATTCGTGGGAACTAGGGCGTCATGGGGAATGAGGACAACCAACATGTTATCCCAGGGGAGAAAGGTGTCTTTAAAAACCTAGTGGATTAGTTGAGAAGCTTAAACGTTAATAACTTCCAAAGAAACATTTTCAAACAACATCCTGCTATTGAATAACTTAAAGATAGCGCGTCAGCAGGCTTTGAGTTTAATCTGTTGGTGGACTGGATTAGTCGTCAACGTTTTTAGAGGATTTATTCTTGTCTTTTTAAAATAATCGAGAAGAGTAATGTATAGTGAGTGTATAGTGAGGGTATAGTGAGGGTATAGTGAGGGTATAGTGAGGGTATAGTGAGGGTATAGTGAGGGCATAGTGAGGGTATAGTGAGAGTATAGTGAGGGTATAGGGAGGGTATAGGGAGGGTATAGTGAGGGTATAGTGAGGGTATAGTGAGGGTATAGTGAGGGCATAGTGAGGGTTCGAGTTGTGCCAAAGAGGATGTGAGCCGATGACGTAGCCAGTATACAACCTTCTCTTTTAAAACAACAACAACAACAAACAAAAAACAACAAACGGAATCTCTGTATTGAAATGAGTTTATGCCTTGAAATAAAAAAAAAAATAGATAAAGATAAAAAATCGTTACGAGTAGAGAGGACGACATGGAGACCAGGAAGTGAGATGCACACATTGCTGCAGACGTGAAGTTAAGAGGCGGTATCTCAGAAGCCATCACTTCAAGTGCGCTCCGCCTTGATGCACATACGTGTAGTCCAAGTCGAAAGCCCTAGATACGGAGGGGGGGATGGGGGAGGGAGGGTGTAAATACAAATACCAGGGGCGTGTTCATCGAAAAATAAAACAGCCGAGAGGAGGGAGGGGGAAATCCCTAGATTCATCATAGGGTCAACAGGCTGTCAATGATTTGGAGGGTGCTCCATAAAAATAAAAAGTGTTCCCTGTAAGTTGACATCAGATCTCGCTTAGAGTTTAGAGCAAGGGTCTCCAAACTACGGCCCGCGGACCAGATGCGGCCCACGAGGCCCCCTTATCCGGCCCCTGGAGACCTTTTAATCTAAAAAAGCTGTTACTTTTTTACCTGATACCAAACTTAATAGTTGGAGGTTATTAGTCGGCCCCCAAACTGCTGTTTGACAGTTAATGCGGCCCTTCTTTAGAAAAGTTTGGAGAGCCCGGGCTTAGAGGTATGACCAGAGCGTCCCAGTCTGCTGATAAGTGAGTGAGATGAAGTTGAATTTTAACATAGTTTTGTTTACCTTAGTCGCACTGATAACATTACTCAGCCGGCGAAAGATGAAACACGACTGAATTGATGTAAACCACGTCTACGGAAAGCATTGATGCGTTGAGAAATTAGACAAAAGGACAATAGACAATTGTTCTTTTCTTCTTTTCATTATTGATACAATGACAACCTCAGTGCCGAACTGTTGTTATAATGAAAGGAATCTCTTCTGTTTGACATCCAGGGATTCCAGCGTTAGACATAGTAAGAAAGAACATAACGATTACGTGTATCGCGCTGACGTCACCGCTAGATTATCAGATAACATCAACAGTTGAACTATCTGGTGTGGATGTCGGGAGTGAAAATCATCACGAACTATTTAATCCCATTTTACTGCCAATCGCAATAACAAAAATAATCACGAACTATTTAATCCCATTTTACTGCCAATCTTAATAACAAAAATAATCACGAACTATTTAATCCCATTTTACTGCCAATCGCAATAACAAAAATAATCACGAACTAATTAATCCCATTTTACTGCCAATCACAATAACAAAAATAATCACGAACTATTTAATCCCATTTTACTGCCAATCGCAATAACAAAAATAATCACGAACTAATTAATCTCATTTTACTGCCGCCAAGAATAAATTTTTAAAAATCATTTCGAGATTTTAAAGGACAAGACGCTTGAAGTTAATATATTTAGTGTATCCATCATGATCCAGATTGAAATGAAAGGGGTTTTGAATTAGTGTTTACGGGTTCTGAACGCTAACTGAAATCATAATTTACCGCTGCAAAGCGCTGGTAATTAGCTAGTTCTAACTAAACAAAACAATATTTAATGTAGAGAAACACGAATTATCTACTATTACCATGAATTACGGGTGTACCGGATTTTTTTCCCTATATTTATAATGTATATATTTATATATATGATGACTCCGGCAAAGCCATAATCCGGCCATTGTTACATATCCGGCTCCCAATTGATTTTACTCCAGAAATGCGACCAAATCCGGTTCCGGCCAGTTTTCTAAAATGTGGATCCAGTACAATCATTCTCTAAATATTTAAATACAAAGTCCACAACGAATAAATTATTAACAGAAAAACAACATAATCTTAAATAAAAACAATATAAACAATAATATCAACAATAAGCCATAATACAATTTCGTACACACACCACTATACAAATACGTCCACGTTATTCTACACCAGTGCTCCTCAAAGTGGCGGTCCACAGACTGGTGGCGGTCCGTGGGCCATGAACCGCCGGTCCGTGGGCCATAAACCGCCGGTCCGTGGGCCATAAACCGCCGGTCCGTGGGCCATAAACCGCCGGTCCGTGGGCCATAAACCGCCAACCCGTTGGCCATAAACAGCCGGTCCGTGGGCCATAAACCGCCGGTCCGTGGGCCATAAACCGCCAATCCGTTGGCCATAAACAGCCGGTCCGTGGGTCATAAACAGCGGTCCGTGGGCCATAAACAGCTGGTCTGTGGGCCATAAACAGCTGGTCTGTGGGCCATTAACAGCTGGTCCGTGGGCCATAAACAGCTGGTCTGTGGGCCATTAACAGCTGGTGGGCCATTAACAGCTGGTCCGTGGGCCATAAACAGCTGGTCTGTGGGCCATTAACAGCTGGTCTGTGGGCCATTAACAGCTGGTCTGTGGGCCATAAACAGCTGGACTGTGGGCCATAAACAGCTGGTCCGTGGGCCATAAACAGCTGGTCTGTGGGCCATAAACAGCTGGTCCGTGGGCCATAAACAGCTGGCATAAACAGCTGGTCTGTGGGCCATAAACAGCTGGTCCGTGGGCCATAAACAGCTGGTCCGTGGGCCATAAACCGCCGGTCCGTTGGCCATAAACCGCCGGTCTGTGGGCCATAAGCAGCCGGTCCGTGGGCCACAAGCAGCCGGTCCTTACAAGTTATCAACATAGAAATGCAACCTTTACTACTAAGTTAATAGAATATGTCAATTTTTCGGCAATGAGTACACAAATGAAAGAAATGAAATTAATTAAAGTTACATTTCGCTACCACGTAAATGCAGGGAAAATAGTTTACCGGTCCCTGGCGACATGGAAAAATTGCTGGCGGTCCATCATGCTAAACATCATCTAAACCAACTAAAACACAAATACTCCAAACAATCCAAACAATATACAAAGTTTATCCCTAATAGATACCCGGAAAAAATAATTACGCAAACGTACAAGCAGATATACGGAATGTAAAAAAATAATTACTAAACAAATATAAACATTATTACGCAGACTAGAAACAATTGAATAAACAAAACAATGGGCGTCGGCTAAACACAAGTCTCTTTGCCGACACAAACAAACATGCTATTTACTATTACTTTCGTCTAGTCTAGCCAAACAGACAATATCGGGTATTTCCACTTCTAGACCTACCAAAAGCACAACATTTGTAACCAAGGCTACGTACGCTCCGTTGTGTAGGACTACGTGAAAGTCGGTTGGTGCCCGACCCACACGGCCGCTTTTAGCCAACGCCTTGCCCGTTAACTCGTCACAGTTTCTGACCTGATCGGGTGGTGGGGGGGTGACTTCAACTGATTAAAAGACAAGTTCAACAAGGGGATAACGTGCAGGTGAGGAGAGTGAAGAAGAGAATGAACATCTGATGTTTAGAAAGGAGAGGTAAGAATAATTGTGCCAAACGGTTTGAGGGTAACTGATGTAAAATACAAATTTGTAATGGAAGAATTATGTGTGTGAGTTAGGGGACGCAGGGATTGGACGATATAGAGGTTAAGATAACGGTCAAGTAGGAAGGAGCTTAAGCTGGAAGTCCGACGCCTGAGTCTGACAGTGACCATAGACGAGACTCGTAGCAAAGAGAAAAGGTCAAGGTTATCTGTGAGTTATTGGCATTATGGGAAATGTTATTGGCATTATGGGAAACGTTATTGACATTATGGGAAACTCACGTGTTTAATATTTCATGCTGAACTTGAAAGCTCACCTTCGGGATCAGAACTGAGATCCGCGAATGCTCCGACAGTTTCCATTTTGAACCCAACAACATTGTGGATGCTTATAATGGGCTGAAACGAGAACCTACGAGAACCTACGAGAACCAACGAGAACCTACGAGAACCTACGAGAACCTACGAGAACCAACGAGAACCTACGAGAACCTGCGAGAACCTACGAGAACCTACGAGAACCTGCGAGAACCTACGAGAACCTACGAGAACCTGCCAGGGACATGATGCCTCAAGTTTAGAGGAATAATGACACAACTGAAACATTCAGAGGGCAAGTCTCACAGAACGCAGACAGTAGTATCAACCAAAAATTTATAGTTCAAGGACGCTCGGCATTCAAATATTACCTAACAAATGACAAAGCAAAGATTCAATTGTTAGTCTTTCTACATCGGACTTTGTTGCCTTGTGTTTCTGAAAACAGGTAAACAAAATATTCCGGGATCTTTAGAAAGGATGAAAGTCAATTTAACTACCGATACGCAAATGAACAAATTCCTTCAATGTCGTTTAGAAAAAGTTGAGTAAACATTTGGACCGAACAGCCAAAGTCAACAATTAACATGTCTATGGAGACACGGCGCAGTTGGTAGTGAGGACTTGTTGGAATCTTTCCTGTAGGTTTTGCTTTCAAAACTTTCAGTAGGTGATTGGTGAGGGACAAAAAGACATCGGGAAAGGATCGAATCTGTAACGTAATGATCACAGGCCGTAGCACAAGTGCTACAAGAGCTCATAACATCACAGGCCATGGCGCAGGAGCTAATAACATCACAGGCCATGGCATAAGAGCTACAAGAGCTAATAACATCACAGGCCATGGCATAAGAGCTACAAGAGCTAATAACATCACAGGCCACGACACAAGAGCTAATAACATCACAGGCCAGGGCACAAGAGCTAATAACATCACAGGCCACGGCACAAGAGCTAATAACATCACTGGCCATGGCACAAGAGCTAATAACATCACAGGCCACGGCACAAAGGCTAATAACATCACAGGCCACGGCACATGAGCTAATAACATCACAGGCCATGGCACAAGAGCTAATAACATCACATGCCATGGCACAAGAGCTAATAACATCACAGGCCACGGCATATGAGCTAATAACATCACAGGCCATGGCACAAGAGCTAATAACATCACATGCCATGGCACAAGAGCTAATAACATCACAGGCCATGGCACAAGAGCTAATAACATCACAGGCCATGACACAAGAGCTAATAACATCACAGGCCATGACACAGGAGCTACAAGAGCTAATAACATCACAGGCCATGGCACAAGAGCTACAAGAGCTCATAACAACACAGGCCATGGCACAAGAGCTACAAGAGCTAATAACATCACAGGCCATGGCACAAGAGCTACAAGAGCTAATAACATCACAGGCCATGGCACAAGAGCTACAAGAGCTAATAACATCACAGGCCATGGCACAAGAGCTACAAGAGCTAATAACATCACAGGCCATGACACAGGAGCTACAAGAGCTAATAACACCACAGGCCATGGCACAAGAGCTACAAGAGCTAATAACATCACAGGCCATGACACAAGAGCTAATAACACGCTATTGAGTTTTACCAACAGATCATCGACCGCTAGAGTCTTGTCAGAGCTCACCAAAAGGTCAGATCTTTTATAGCGTCATAGATGGGAATGTGAAGATCGCTCAAGATGCTACCAACCAATCTCCACTACATCATTGCGTTGTGGGATAATTGAGTAGAGAGTCACGACTGTTTCAAAACAACAACAACCAAAAAAAAAAAAAAAACAACAACAACAAACAAACAAACAAACTCAGCATATCCTTCCGTTTAACCCATGGTTTTCGAAGCTTAATTTTACTCTCATTTGTTGAACCGTTTATCCCCCGACAATTGTCCCCCATGTGACGTCAGAATGAAATTCTACAAGGCGAATCAGTGAGGAGTCTGGAAGAAGATGTACAAAGTCCATCCATAGACCATACCTTATACATGTGAGATCTGGGTACAAAGACCACCCATAGACCATACCTTATACATGTGAGATCTGGGTACAAAGACCACCCATAGACCATACCTTATACATGTGAGATCTGGGCACAAAGACCACCCATAGACCATACCTTATACATGTGAGCTCTGGGTACAAAGACCACCCATAGACCATACCTTATACATGTGAGATCTGGGTACAAAGACCACCCATAGACCATACCTTATACATGACCTTATACATGTGAGATCTGGGTACAAAGACCACCCATAGACCATACCTTATACATGTGAGCTCTGGGCGAAAACGCGTAAAATAAAACCGCTAATTATTTAAAAACATCTGTTTCAGCTGCTTAGTTGGTACATCAAACATTTATTCTTTAAACTAAACACTTTATGGCATAAATATCACGGGATACGAAATAGTTAAAATGTCCAGCAGGTTTTGTATAAAAAACTTTTTATCCTTTTAATCTTAAAAGAAAGAAAAAATAACATAAAGCTAGTGACAATTTTCTTGTGCAATTTCAACATTCGGACTTGTCCATCTAAAGTTTATGTTTACGGCTTGAAGCAACTAGACAAGCTCTATTATCGGAGCCTCTGCTTGTTAACACTGTCACGACATGCCATCATTACGAAAACTTATAACCCGAAGCGATTGTTGTACTGCCTGTTTTCACATGATGTCATTGTTTGGAGAACTCGCTCATCAAAAAAAAAACAACAAAGGAATTACACAAGAGAGCTGCTCCGAATTTCCCAACAAATCTTCGCGCATGTTTCTCTGTCAGGTTTTCAATGCCAAAGGTCAATAATTTGTTCACTCAACATTTCTTAGTTTGAGCCAACATACGGGCTTTCATGCAATTAAACAACAAAAGTGGGGGGGGGTGTGCTTTCTCACACCAAACTCTCCAAGAGGGACACGTTTTAACCTGCCTCAATCATTAGCCACTGTCCACCACTAGTAACAAATCTCCAACCAATCGCTGCCATCTACTAAGCACTGTCCACCACTGATCACAAGTTTCCACCAACCATTACGATCCACTAGCCACTGTCCAACACTTATGAAAAGTTTCCAAAGACCATTATCCACCACTAGCCACTGTCCACCAATAATCACAACACTGTATCGCATATTGACCTCCACTATATTTTTCCTCCTTAAAATTGCCCCCAACTAGAAAATTCCCTCCACTAGATATTGCCCCCAACTAGAAAATTCCCTCCACTAGATATTGCCCCCAACTAGAAAATTCCCTCCACTAGGTATTGCCCCCAACTAGAAAATTCCCTCCACTAGGTATTGCTCCAAACTAGAAAATTCCCTCCACTAGGTATTGCCCCCACTAGAGAATTACCTCCACTAGGTATTGCCCCCAACTAGAGAATTCCCTCCAATAGGTATTGCCCCCAACTAGAAAATTCCCTCCACTAGGTATTGCCCCCCACTAGAGAATTACCTCCACTAGGTATTGCCCCCCCCCACTAGAGAATTCCCTTCACTAGTTATTGCCCTCCACTAGAGAGTTCCCTCCACTAGGTATGCCCCCAACTAAACTAAACACACATTCTTTGGGCCTGAGATTACTCTCTTAAGGCCTTGGCTATTACTTGGGCAATCTGCTCCATCTGTTGGGCAGTGCCATACAACATTGTCTGAACGTAGGACTCCCCTGCCCCCCTAACCTCCCCGGCTATGTCAAGCGCGGGACATGACGTCAACAAGTGTATGATCGTCTCAGAGGTTTGGCTGCAATGGCGGCAGTTAGGGTCCCTGTTGTGATTCATTCATTCATTATTATGGCTGAATTGCCCCCAACTAGAAAATTCCCTCCACTTTGCACTGCACTAGAGACTTACCTCCACCAGAGACTTCTCCACACTGATCTTTATGATCTGTCAATGTAAACTAGAAAATGCAAAGTAACGGATACTGGATTCAACGATATCGCAACAAACTGACATTTCTTTGAAATAAACAAAAGGATTCGCTTTCCATTAAAGTATAATTTACTAGATTATATCAACAAGCATTCCATATTTAGAAGTGAAATTTAAAATATAAATAAAACAACAGCAACAAAGGAGAAAAAAAAGAAAATAAAACACACACACACACACACACACACACACACACACACACACACACACACACACAGAGAGAGAGAGAGAGAGACAGAGAGAGAGACAGAGAGAGAGACAGAGAGAGAGAAAGACAGGGAGAGAGAAAGACAGGGAGAGGAGAGACAGAGAGAGAGAGACAGAGAGAGAGAGACAGAGAGAGAGAGACAGAGAGAGAGAAAGACAGGGAGAGAGAAAGACAGGGACAGACACAGAGAGAGAGAAAGACAGGGAGAGGAGAGACAGAGAGAGAGAGACAGAGAGAGAGAGACAGAGAGAGAAAGACAGGGAGAGAGAGACACAGAGACAGACACAGAGAGAGAGAAAGACAGGGAGAGAGAAAGACAGGGAGAGGAGAGACAGAGAGAGAGACAGAGAGAGAGAGACAGAGAGAGAGAAAGACAGGGAGAGAGAAAGACAGGGACAGGAGAGACAGAGAGAGAGAGGCAGAGAGAGAGAGAGACAGAGAGAGAGAAAGACAGGGAGAGAGAGAGAGACAGAGAGAGAGACAGAGAGAGAGAAAGACAGGGAGAGAGAGACACAGAGACAGACAGAGAGAGAGAGAAAGACAGGGAGAGAGAAAGACAGGGAGAGGAGAGACAGAGAGAGAGAGAGACAGAGAGAGAGACAGAGAGAGTGAAAGACAGGGAGAGAGAAAGACAGGGACAGGAGAGACAGAGAGAGAGAGAGACAGAGAGAGAGAGAGACAGAGAGAGAGAGAAAGACAGGGAGAGAGAGAGAGAGACACAGAGACAGACACAGAGACAGAGCTTGACAATTTTTTTCAACAGAAAAGTCTTTAAAAAATGTACAAGCCCACCACATATATTAGCCTGCTTTGATAGTAAACTGAACGAGCTTCTCCTCTGAGTTTACACACTGCTCCGCTTAAAGCTTTGCTGTACCATTGAAACCATTCGATTCAGGAAGATAAATAAACATCTAGACATTTAGATGCACGTTCGTTGGAAAAGAAAAAAAAATTAACACTGAAAAAAATCCGCAATTAAAAAAAATGGGCAGTTATAAATAAACAAGTTGATAGCGTAGAAAGATGAGCTGACTAGTAGAAAAAAGATGTGTAAATAGCCATGCAAATAGCGCTGTAAATAGAATCAGTAGAAAGGTGAGCTGACTCGTAAAAAAATATGTGTAATTAGCCATGTAAATAGCGCTGTAAATAGAATCAGTAGAAAGGTGAGATGACTCGTACAAAAAGATGTGTAAATAGCCATGTAAATAGCGCTGTAAATAGAATCAGTAGAAAGGTGAGCTGACTAGTACAAAAAGATGTGTAAATAGCCATGCAAATAGCCATGTAAATAGCGCTGTCAATAGAATCAGTAGAAAGGTGATCTGTTGCGGAAATACGTTTGTCGAGCACAGTAGGTATAATAAGACACAATTTAGGATTTTTCTCTGGTGGAGGGGAGGGGGAGGAGGAAGGAATAGATCTGCGTTAAGGGTTGCAGGGATTAGGGTGAAGATCATGTTCAAATAAAAGGGCTACGAAACTTAAAGAATAATTTATCGATTAATCGTAAGCAATTTAATCGATTAACATTATTTTAATCGATTAAAATTCGATTAAAATTTAAGATTTTTTTTTTCCTTCATTTTATTTTTTAAATAATTCATAATTAAGAAACATTTTGTTTTACCTTTAAACTTTTTCCGCTGATCATAAAAATATTAATTATTTCGACTTTTAAAAACACCTTTCTTATTCCGTGGGCAAGAACAAACACATACAAGTTTCCTTTCTTCCCGTCCGGTATTCGGGCGTGGTATGGGATGCCTGAAGAAACCAGGAAAGCCAACACTTTGTCATCATTTAAAACTCTAATAAGTATACATGACTAAACACAAACCATAAATAAACGTAGGACGCAATAATCTTCTGTACAGAAGGAGCGTCTGTAAGATATAAGAACGTAAAACAAACATAGCGACAAATGACAGGGAAAAGAATTAATTAAAGCTGCTTTTTTATTTTTATTTCCCTTGTGGTTTTCAGTTGTATCTATATGTGTGTTAAAAATTAATCGTTAATTAACCGATTAATGTTTACAGATTAATCTAACACACTTTTTAAAATCGTTATTAAAATATTCCATAAAAAATATTGATCTTATAATCCACGGGTGTAATAAGTGAACATTATCAAGGGGCGGGGACAAAAACCCCACCTAATAAAGGGACATGGCGAGATGGTGTTTAACAAAGACTTGTAAACCCCACCTAATAAAGGGACATGGCGAGCTGGTGTTTAACAAAGACTTGTAAACCCCACCTAATAAAGGGACATGGCGAGCTGGTGTTTAACAAAGACTTGTAAACCCCACCTAATAAAGTAAACCCCACCTAATAAAGGGACATGGCAAGCTGGTGTTTAACAAAGACTTGTAAACCCCACCTAATAAAGGGACATGGCGAGCTGGTGTTTAACAAAGACTTGTAAACCCCTCCTAATAAAGGTACATGGCGAGCTGGTGTTTAACAAAGACTTGTAAACCCCTACTAATAAAGGGACATGGCGAGCTGGTGTTTAACAAAGACTTGTAAACCCCACCTAATAAAGGGACATGGCGAGCTGTTGTATAACAAAGACTTGTAAACCCCTCATAATAAAGGGACATGGCGAGCTGGTGTTTAACAAAGACTTGTAAACCCCTCCTAATAAAGGGACATGGCGAGCTGGTGTTTAACAAAGACTTGTAACCCC
>MUZC01003382.1:462611-544833 GCA_002072015.1 Radix auricularia | reverse complement strand
ATATATATAAATATTTAGGGCTGGTACTGATTTTAAAATATTAGTTTACATTGATGTCAATCACTTTTTAAAGAGTTCGCGAAATTGGTTAAGTAACAATAATTCCATGGCTCCAAAACTAGTTTTACCAAGTACAGTAAAGAATATGGCAGAAGAAAGGAAACATGAATCTTTCTATTTACGTATGCACCTCTAAAGAAATAATAATATTTCGTGGGAAAATATGTAAGTAATAAAAATATAAAATACAAATGAAATGAGGAAAAAATATACATGCTTTATAAATTTTGAACAGATTGTAATCGATCACATTAATTTATTCGATTATTTTTAGCGCATTTTCGAGAAGTCGAATGCGCTATTGCACCCGTTTTGTCCGTCTGTCATCACCTTTGATCACAGCATCCATAAGTCCTAGACCCATGATGTATATATGTTTTTTATATGTCCTGACCTGCCATTTGTGCATCAACACTCAGTTACTCGATCCGTTAAAAAACCCCGTTAAAACTACCAAAAAACTTTGCGAATCGAGAGGTAACACTGGCGCAGGGAACGGCCGCCATTGCCGGAAGTCGAATACATCATTTTTCAAGCATTCAAGAGTGGTGCGAAGGCGTGCAAAAGAATTTGTTGTTTTTTTTTGTTTTTTTTTTGTTGACGTCATTAGAATATGTGTAAAAGTTTAGAGAGTTTTACGTCATCATTTGTGGTGACTTGTAGTTAGATTAAAGAGAAAATAAAATTTTTTAAAATTTAAAGAAATGACTTTTAAATTTAAAAAATGTCAGGTATATTCATTACACAAGAAAATTCATAAAAATATGTCTAAAATCTAAACACAATTACTGATAACTACATAATGCTGATATCTAACATAAGTACTGATACATAATACGAAAATGCGCTTACACGTCCTGAGTTCCAAAAGGGACCAGGCTTATCATGATTTTTTATGATGTATACATTAATTCATCGTTAATATCAGGAGCACTTTTAGCTATATTTATATAGACAAGGGGTTGTAGGGCGCCTATGTCACGGACTTTTTACAAAAGCTTAGGTCACGTATCCTTATTTGATAATTACGAAACATTAAACTTACTGAAATGTAAACATAGAATATAGTATTTAATAATTATGGATGCTCGATTCATGTTTTTACACTGTTCCCTTTTCAAAAATTAATGTATGAATTCGAAATTTTACGTCACATAATATTTTACGCCGAGAAACGTCTCAAGCGTCCTAACTAGTATAGATTTTTGTACTATGTCCTTCAGAGGTTACTGAGACACTTTAGCCTTTGTAGAAAAACTTAACTAGAAAAAACCGAGATCTAGGACAAAAGCTATGGGGGTTGGTTTACCAGCGGGTCATAGATGATTTCTACATGTACATTAAATAGCGTTGTTGTTATTGTGATCATCAAGATATCTGGAAACATTTTGCGATATTTGACTGCTGTACCAGACGCTATAAAATGTTATTAAACATCTATGCATACTCTTTTATTTATTTTATTCATTTTCGAGGATTTTTAAATATCGTTTTAGAAATAAATTTGATTGATTTAGCTTGTCCTTTTAAATAATTTGCATATTTTTAAAAAGTTTTTCTTTCCTTGTTTGGGAGCCGGCTTACGAGTGGGTTACCCGAATTTTATACTATTCTCTTCCGAAAGAGGGGAGGGCGGCTTCTGAACATTCAAACTATATAACGAGTGTATACGGAAATGCGAAAGCTACATTTAAAAAATAATTATTGTAACATTCTTTCATTGTTAAAAAATTAATTGTGCATTTATGTATTCATTATACTGTCAAATTTTGTAGCTGTTTATTTTTATATTATTTTTTTAAAATAAAAATTTCAGTCCTAACATTTCGTGAAATGTTTTTTTAAAGCTACATAGAGTAGTAAAAATGTTTAGCACATTAGGAGAGCAAATATCTATTACCAAAATACAAAAAAATTGTTTTAAATTGCTTGGATACTTATGACTGTACAGTTCATTATAGGCTTACATATACTTACAATTGTTAAAATTAATTACACTTTGTTATTTGTTTAGTGTGGTAAGATGCTTATGAAGTGAGCAAAGAACAATTCGTCATGTTTAGCAACAACAGTATATACAACATATTTGATCGACTGCGGTTCCCTACAGGTGGATGTTTGTTTATTGTCAAAAAAGATTTGGACTCGTCTACATTTGGCCTTTCTGATTGTGCAAATAAACTAGCCGTTATCTGTATGAATGAAGGTTTGTATTGTTAAATGTATTACCGTATTCCATATATTAAAATATTTCAGTAACTAGTAACAGTAAAAAAAAATTTCTTACTACGGGCTTGAGTTTTCGAGTGGCATGCGCGCTCTGATGGAAAATGTTACACTCTCATTAGCCGACTCTCTCGAAAATGCATGACATCAACTTGTTCATACACTTCAATTTTTTCGTTGGAACGCTATCTCTCTTCAAAATACACACTCCTACTTCGTGTATATCCTCTGTCTCTCTCGACACCCAGCTCATCCTTTTATGTTACCCGTCTTTGATCCCGTACTTAGCATCCCGTATTCACTCACACCAAAACAACTTATAACATCTAACTGTATCCCATTATATCACTAAGGAATTCAGTAAAAGTACTGAAATGTGTAGGTGATAAATGAAATGTTTTTATTTAATATCTGCTCGGTGACGACGTGGCTGTAATGACACCATTGCTCTTGACTTAAACAGATTCTTCGTTCTTTTTCGTTTCTGGGAACTTACAGAATAATCTACAGCGCGACCTCCATAAGATCGAACCATGTGCCAAAAAGTGGAGACTCATAGTGAACACGCAATAACCATCAATTATATTTTCACATATTGTAGTAATGCACTCAAACATGATGTGCTTAACATCTACCGGACAAGGAGCCAATGTATTTGGGTGTGCGGTTAGACCAGAAACTCCAGGCGCACAACCATAAAGGTGAACTGTGCCCAAATACCACTATTCAATCGTCCCTGATGAAAAAGTTGGCATGCACCACTTGGGGCACTGATGCAAGAATGCTTAGCGCTCTTTACCTCAGCAATGGGAAGAAGAGCCATTGATTACAGCCTCTATGTTCAGGCCTTAGCAAGCAGAACGGTGCTCGAGGATCTAGACAGAATCCAAACCAAACTCTAAGACTTGTTTGTGGAGCGTTACGTACCACACTCAACGTCGAGGTAGAAATCTTGGCAAATATATAACGGCTCAAAGTACGGCAAGAAAAGTAAATATTGACTACAGTCGAAAGATACCAAAGAATGGATCGCAAAGAACCCGGTTTTCAGATGCAAGACAGGTGGATAAAAACGTTCGTGACTAAAAACGCCCCCCCCCCTTAATGGATGTGGTAAACAAGTTCAATATTTTGGCTACATTACCCAAAAAAATATCCATGGCTCCGGCGAGGGGACCTCACGAATGCTTCTCTCAGCTCGATCTACGCTTGTCACAGGCAAATACCGCGGTGTGAAAAATAGTCCAATTCAGCTTCAGTACGAACAAAAACAACTATCGAAGCCTATGGTACCGGCGTAGTAAGAGTATATGCAGACGGCTCATGCTTCACAGATGGACGAAGCGGGCACTTTGCACTTATTGAACACCCTATGGGAGGGCCATCAGTACATGAACTGTCTGGCTCATGTGTAAGCCTAGCCTCGAGCAGAGACGCTCAGCTTGAGGCAATTCACAAGGGTGTGAAAGAGGTGCGCCATTGTAGAAGGAAGAGTTTTTTGTTTTTTTTTAAATCGTTGTCTTCACCTACTCAAAATCATCCCTGGAATACTTTGGTCGGAGCTCTTTTGCGGCAAAAAACTGTCGATGCTGTACTGGAGATCGTTAACAACATTAGATCTCGAGGGGGGGGTGGGTGTCATACAGTACATTATAGGACAAGCAAAAGTACCACAGCAGGAAAAAGCAAACCTGCTGGTGCAACAGGGCGCTGCTCAGCCCTAAATCCATCGCCCAATGACCCAATAGGGAGTCAATTCGTGGCTGAAAGTCTTTTTTTTATGGAGAATCGGCTTGTAGGCTGGGAGAATGGTCATAAGGCAAGGTTGCTTATCGACAAAATACCACGACCGCGCAAGTGATATCCCTCGTGGAAGCTGCCTCGTAGCTGCCAGTCCCTCATTTCGGAGATGTGGACTGGACACTGTCCAACAAACAGCTACTTTCACAGACTAGATAAAAACAGGGAACCCGGCTGCCGTTTATGTGGTATGGCCGAGGAGACAGTGACACATCTGCTGACCAAATGCTCTGTGGCAATTGGGAAGGTTCAGGAAGCGGGCAGCACACGCACTGGGCAGGAATATCTCCATGACGATGCCCTTATGTTGAGGCTCGCTGTTGATATTGTTGGCCGGACTATAAGGGTCTAAGTAACTCAACCCTAAATTGTCCTTGCTTGCCTGACGACTGGACTTGGCAGCATGTTGTCTGTGCGTCACACGGTATGCTGCGGATTATGTGTGATAAAATGCTAGAAGGTTCAGTTGCTGGCTGATGCATTGCATGAGACATGCCAAATATTGTATTTTAAGCATATTATTATAACGCTTACATGGACCACGTGCGCATGACATGAGGTTTGTCTAGATACAACGTAATTCGCCTTAATATTTCCGTGTCTATTAGTTTTTATAAGGCGTTTTGTGTAAAAGTGGTTTAGCAACTTCGCAGACCGATGATGTACGGTCAATGCTTCACATGCGGATTGAAAAGTAATCAGTGTTACACGCTTCTATACTTTATGTTTCAGTTTAATGTTATGTTCGGCTCTTTTCCAGAAACTGTCAAACGATATTATAATTCGTAACAAAGGCCACACTAAAAAGTTTGCAGTTTTATAATTAAAGAGGGCGTACGAAGCAAACTATATACTCATTATAATACTAATTTTCATTTTAGCGAAATTGTGGATTCGAACTATATGATAATTACAATGAATTGGGCAACATCGCTGTAAACACCTTAATATTTAAATTCTTACCAAGTTTTGAAATCGTGTATGTTAGAGCAACACCTCGTCAAGACAGTCGAGCAGTATCTTAAAAGATGTTTCAAAACATCGAAAAAATTACATGTGCCTCATAGCAATGTGTACGCACAAAAAATTAAACAATAATTAAAAAAAAAAATAATAAATAAGTTTGAAGTACTGAAATCAGCCAACTTATAAAGAACACTACGTTTTATTTTGGGATCGAGAGAATTTTTATAAAACAACATTTAATTGGCTTTAAACCCAAGTCATCCTTGAAATTAAATTTCAAGGAATTTAGTAAGTCATAGACGTATGAAGAATTTGATGAACAGATAAAAGCTAAGCTGTGATAATTTAATCAACAGTCGCAAGATCGAGACAACAATACAGAATACCGGTGACGACTCAGCCCTGAATAGATGTAATCATTCGGGTTGTGTTGCCATTGTTTTCTAAAAGCGTTAAAGATTTTTTTATTCTGATTCTGCTTTAAAAATGCAACTGTACCTAGTACCTATACATGTTTGAACAATCGTCGTAAAGTTTTTGCTCTTCACCGGAATGCTGCTAAAGTATTAAGATATCTTGATATTACGTTGATAATGAGAGACAATATTGTATAATAACATATATATATACATATATATATATATAGATATATATAGATATATATANATATGCATATATATATAAATCAAAGTATGTCTGTCTGTGTGTGTGTGTGTGTGTGTGCTTGTCCGATAAAGCTGACTAAACCATTCATCCGATCGTCATGAAAATTTTTGAGACTGCTGAGTATCCTTCCAGAATGATAACTGGCTACTTTTTTTTTCTCCATTTAACACTAAAGGGGTGCCGGGGGCCTAAATGTCAATTTTTGCTAATATGAGCAATATAAAATTTTGTTTAAGTGCTGTCTACTTGATAAATGGTTGGATCTTAATCAAATTTTGTAATTATATTCGTAATAGCCAATATTAAAATACTATAGGTAAGTCATCTTCTAAAGGCCGCTCTTTTGGGGCTGGGGCCCATAATACCTTTTTTTTATAAACCTTTAAAATTTTATTCCCCAATTCAATTTTAAAGATCTTGACCAATGATAATAAATGTATCCATTATTATCCATCTTTAAACAAACAAGTGTTTTGAACTTTATATCTTGCCATGAATTGGCCCTGGGGCCCTTATTGTCATATTTTAATAATAAAAGCTAAATAAAAATAAGTTTCTATGTTAGCTACTGGGTAGATGAATGAATCTTAAAAAGACTTCATCGACTGGGAAAATGAGTTGATCTGAACTAAACTTGGTGTATAATAACTTTATAGCTCATATTAAAATGATATAGGAGATTAAATCTCTAATATTCATACTTTCGGGCGGGGGCATTGATTATTTTTTTTTAAACTTTTACATTTTAATTTCCCATTCTGTTCCATGGTTTCGATAAATATCGACAATGTATTCAAAATTATCCAAATTTAAATAAAGAAATGTTTCAAAATTTAAATCTCGCACCAATTGGGCCAGGTTCCCCTTGATTTCATGTTTTGTTTATTTATCTATATATACATAAATCAAAGTATGTCATTGTGTGTGCGTCTGCATGTCCTATATAAACCATGCATTTGATCGTCATAAAACTTTTGGAGACTGCCAAGTAACTGGCAACATTTTTTTTTTCTTTTATCCCTCATAGCGCGCTGGAGGCCGACTTTTTCAATTTTAGCTAAAATGAGCTATACACAAATTATTTATAGCTTTAGTTACTAAAAAATTTGATAGATATTAACCAAACTTTGTTTATAATAAATAATTAACCACACATATTAAAATAATATATCGAACTGAACTCCTAATAACAATTCATTAAATGCTGGGGTCCAAAAATACAATTTTTCTTTAAATGTTTAACATTTTAAATTCCATTCAATTATACACGATCTTGACAAATTATATGCAATATTATGTAGATTGAAAGGAACAGGTGTTTTTATTTTTAAATCTTGCATTTTTTCCTTAAACGACCTATATTCACAAAAAATGAATGGATCTTAAAATTAACAAACTTTAGTATACAAAATCTTGGTAGACCATGCCATATTAAAATGCTATAGAGCATGGATTTCTATTTCTCTTCCTTCAGGGCCGGGGCCCCTAAATTTCTTTATTCGTATAAGTTTAAGATGTTTTCCCCATTCAATTATTTAACGATCTTCTTGATCCATGATGAAAGTAAATTAAAATGAACATATTTAATAAATAGAAAACTTGCACCGAATGGGCCTAGGTGTCCCTAGATGACTTTTTTTTTCTTATATTAGCTGTGTATAGCTATTGTGTAAGCGTACGTGACTGAAGAAAACTATTGGATCTTGCCAATCTTAGTGCATAAAACTCAATAGTCTATATTTAATTACTATAGGGCACTGAACTTCTAAAGTTCATACCATCAGGGCAAGGGGCCCCAAATGATTTTTAATGCACTTTAATAATTTAATTCCCTTTTTAATTTTACACCATATTGAGAATTATAGCTTTGAGTCCATGATAATTTTAATAACAAATAGAATTATCTTTCATTTTTAGCCAGTCCCCTTAATATCGTTTTTAAATTTAAAAAAATTACCGTTTTACATAATAAATTTTTTTCCGTTTGCATACTTTCGCGTAGATTTCTGGTATAATTGTTTCTAAAACATCACTCATTCGTTTCTTAAATTTATTCATTATTACTGAAATCGTTGTAATTAATTAATAAATTACGACGCTATATAATGTTACCCTGTTTCAAGTTTGCAAGCGTCTCCGTGCTTAAAGAAATACAAGCGCCATAAGAAACACATAAGTAGTCCAATTGATGCAAAAAAAGAACAATATCACACTTTCTTGAGGGGGTTGCTTGTTAGTGCCGTGATGTAACACCTTCCTTTTATAGGCTTTCAATTGTTTAATCAATTTTTTTCTAGCTAATGGGATATGAATGTTTTTTTAAATTGATATATTTATGATATTTTCACCATCTAAAGCGCATTGAGCGCGGCTCTTTGTTGAGATACAGCACTAAATAAATTATTAGTGTATTATTATTATTAGTTGAGAACTACAATAAAATTTAGTTTCTTTACATTTTAAAGGGGCCTTAACTCACAATTTTAAAAACATTATTATTTTTTTTTTATATTTATGAATTTTTTTACCCTTTATTTACTCTTCATAACTTTTGAGTAACAGTTCCCTTTATAAACAGAATAAATTAACAATTGAATTTTCTAATTAGGTTTTTAACATAAAAAATTATTCAGATTTATTGCAAAGCAATTGTTTCGCAAGGAATAAAAAATGGCTGGATAGTAAATGTTTTACGCTCCATTCGGAAAGGAAAGCCTGGCTGGACGCTAAGGTAGTATACATGTTTTTTTTTATATTTTCTCTTATATTTNTATATATATATATATTGTCTAATAGTACGTCACGCTGTCCAACAAATATATTTAAAATATTTTTAAAACATGGACGGACAACACCTTCCCCCTGTCACAAATTGTCACAGTTCCCTACACCCCCTCCCACGTCTGCAGCGTGGCGTACTATATGGACGTCTGTTAACACATAGATTATATCATTTTACAACTGATCTGGAAATATGTAAACACAACATTAACAAACAATAATATGCAGCTTGTTTTTTAAACTCTTGAGATACAAATGTTAGATACGATAAGTGATGACTTTTTTAATAGTCGTAATTTTAGTAAAATTATGCGTGCAAATAAACAAATATATACATCAAAATTTCATAAAAGTAATTTGATACATAGAAGGTACTAGGAACATAATAGGTATTTTTATAGAAAGATGACTGCAATAAATGAATTGTGATTCAATTAATACATTTTAGAAACATACTGGTGAAAAAATATTTAGATTGGTATTGATTTTTTTTTAAAACTATCAAATATTACCGTATTTTTACCTTATATGACACTCCGAAACAAAAGGCACACACAATTTTCAAGGAGGAATATCTAAAGGAAAACAAATCATCACCAAATGCGTTCTATTCGTCGTATATGACTTCCGTCCCCCAGTTTCAGGAAACAAAGAATGCGTCTGATTAAATAGCTAACAAACGTGAACTTAAGAAGTAATCCATATTTGTTGTTATTTTAGACTATCAATTATTTTGACGATGTCGCTTGTTAGATTAATGTTGCCGAAATAATACCTTGTAATAACATAATTTGATAAATGGTCTTATTTAAGTCAAAGAATATGTAATTGTAATATACATTTTTTAATTGAAAGAAGTAATTTGGAATTCAAACAATGAGTAGCCTATATAATAATTTAATTGTTTTCAGTTTAAATAAGTTTGAATGTCCATTTTTTAATCAATCTGTATCATTTATATTGATATATATTTTTTTTATTTAATTTTTTTTTTTACGAAAATAATATTTAGATATTGTTAACATAAAATTTTATAAAAAGTTGTCAGTTTATTATAAAATTTGTCATCATAGATAATATTTAGAAACTCTTATTTATATTAATATTTTGCATACTAATGTCAATATAGAGTTTGTTACTTATTCCAGTATGTCTGTGAAAAGAGCGGAACTTCACTTGCAACTATCAAATTCAAAGATCAAATAAATGTATTAATGGCGGACATTCCATTCCATAACGCAGGTATATATGCACATTTGTATTATCTTGTGAAGGTACTTACCTATTTTTGTGTGTGAAAATTTCATCCTAAACAATTGGTATTTCTAGAAAGGAACAGTTGAGTAAAAAAAATAATTATTAAAAATAACCTGATAGGCTCCTACGGAAATTATTCTTTTGTAAAACTAGTATTTACAAGTATGAAAATTGTGTAAATCTTTGGTTTAGAACTAATTTTTAGATGAAAAAAAAGATAGACATTTTCTAAACTATTTTATTTTTTATTTTTAAAGCTTGGATTGGAGGAAACTGTTTTGAGGACTCTGAACAATGTATATGGATGGCAACTATTGAAAATATGAGCCAGAAATCACCACTAGTTCAAAGAAAAATGGCATCTAATAAAAATAGTGAAGAATGCCTATATTTATATAACAATTTTAAAAATAACAGTGATGACTGCACCACAAGAAAAGGTTTTCTTTGTATGGATGATCTAATAGGTAAAAAAAATGTTTTCGTTTCATTTTGAATTATGTATTTTTTAAAGTGTAGAGCAATGAAAAGGGAATATTTAATAGTATTTAATACAATTAAGAAACTTTTTAAAATGTTATTAGGTAATGTAATCGTCATGAAATTTGTCATTATCTATCGCTAGTGCTGGATATAAAGTAGAAAGCTAACTGACATCTGACTCCACCAACCAATCAGATTGCAAGAAAATGTACTAAAAATTTAAAATTTCGTTTAATTGAAGTTAATTACTTTGTTCTTTCAGAACACCAAAATGACATGGTTTTCGTAGTTTAATGGATATAACATTAGCCTAACATGCGGAGGTCGCAGGTGCAACCCCAGCAAAGACGTTATTTTTTTTAAATTTCTAAAAATGTTTGTCTTTGTGCCCGTTCCTTTCCCACTTTCTTTTCGAACGGACTTGGCAAATAACTTCGTGCTCTCCGTTGTGCCCAGTGGCAGAAAAGTAGTCATAAACATTCCTCAACAATAAATTTCATAAAATGAATACTTAGGCATGTGTACCTGTAGTAATGTGTACATCATCACTCCCGTGTTCTCAGTCGCTTTGGTATCTCCTACAGTCGGCTGAGCCACATTGCCTTTCGATTGTTCTGTTCGATTCCAAAGTTCGCATGTTATATGCCATGCAAAGACATTACTTTCTTTTTTTAATTTTTAAAAATGTATATTATTCAGGATTTTTTCTATTAATATTAGTGGTTGATTTTATGGTCAGCTAGCAAAAAACTCGCGCTTTGCAAGGGAAAATTAGGTTTTCCTTTAGCGTAATACCCATTCAAAACACATATTGATTTTATTTTAGATTAGGATGTTACCATACTAAATATATTAACTTTACTGTCTTTTCTGCATTGGAAAACCAATGATTTATGGACCCTTGACCTTAGTATTGTGATTTTTTAAATACTTTTTGCCAATTATTGTCTGGAAAATATGTTCAGCACCTTCCTTAAATGTCATGCTTTTACCTACACGGAAATTAGAGAATTAGTGATGATCCGTTTTTATTTTTTTTTAAAATTCCCCACCCTCCCACAGTAAGTGATACTTTTATGCATGTTACCATTGTGTATGTGTACTCCTCAACTTCCCAAAGTTCTATTTTTATACCTAATTGAGAAGCTGGAGAATTACTGATTTTCAGTTTTTTATTGCTCATATTAGGGGGAAAAAACGACATTCGGGCCTTCCGGCACCTAATACGTGATAGGTTACATACTTTTTCACCTTTTATTATAAAAATGAAATTACCCTCAAAAACATCTTAAAGTTTCATGCTTCTACCTTTTCGGGAAATGGGATAATTAGTGATTTTTAAATTTTCTATTGCCCTTATT
Source organism: Radix auricularia (assembly GCA_002072015.1). NCBI lineage: Eukaryota > Metazoa > Mollusca > Gastropoda > Lymnaeidae > Radix > Radix auricularia. Next base: position 533,233 of record MUZC01003382.1, on the reverse strand, counting down.
TGCATGAAAAAGATTTTTGGCCCCTGGCTCCAAATGAGCGGGAATTTTAAAATTATTTTTCACCAATTTTTGTCGCGAGAAAGTACCCAACAACTTCCAAAAGTTTCATGCTTCTATTTACATGAGCAACTGGAGAATCAGTGTTAAACGAGTGAGTTAGTGAGTGAGGGCTCTGGCTTTTATTAATATATTAATACTCATAAAACGTAATAGTTTCAGAGTATTAAAGTCTTTCTTTAATCATAAAAGTAAGTAAAATTAATTTATCTTTAATTTTTCAGATGCCATGTTCATCAAAGAATTCCATGTGTACGACAGCGGAATTATTCTGTATGACTTTGCGATAAGAAACTTTGGAGCATCTTTACATTTAACCTGCACAGCAGAGACGTACTCTCTACCCAGTAAACTAACAATAAAACAATATGGAGGATCTCCTCTAGTGAGACAAGAAAATACAACGTCACTTTCACTTGTCATAGAAAGTGTTGACTGTAAGGATATCGGAGAATACACATGTGAACTGGAAGGCTTCGCGAAAGAGGAGATGGGGAGAGAGTCCTTTACTGTTTGGGTTAAAGATTGTAAGAATTAATTTTATTTATTTATAAATCTTTACTTCATGCACACTTAAAATTAAAGTCAAAAGATACATTTCATAATATAAATTTCATGTAGAAAATATCAAAAAATAATCGAGAGCTTGCAAGACCCAATGCAAAAGTGATTAAACTTTGTCCTTTCTAAAAATTAAATATAAAATATGTTTTATTATACATAATGAATTAGATTTTGGTCCATACATATTGAAAAGTAAAACTAAAGGTATTATAAACTAATTATGAATATTATTGAATTACTTTTCTTTTGTTTTTGAGGTCGAGTTACATAGTTTTTAATTATCAATTTGTTTTATTTTTTTTACTATACTTAGAATGTAATAAATGTCCTAAATTTTAAATATCAGATTTAAATTAAATCATTAAGAACTATGTAGAAAAATGTTATAGTTTAATAACAAATGAATGGAAATTCTTTTCTTAATATTGAAACATTGATTATTCTTACATTTTTTAATTATTATTTTTTTTTAAAGTAAAAATGTTTTTAAAAATTACAAATTATATTAAAGAAAATGACATCATATTAGAGGGAAAAAAAACCATTACAAAATATCCGTGTGAAATCGATTTCTTTGATAGTAACAGTAGTACCTGGCATGGCTTACGCGCATAGATGTAATGTAAACAAATAAACTATTTATAACAGTACTGACAAAAACAATATAAAAAATGATGTTTTTAAAAATACATTTAATAAATGACAGACTTTACAAGGAAAAAAAAAAGGTTTATTACCATACACATCGCACAAGAAACTGGTGATTGCAACTTTCCACTTAATCAAATATATATATAAGGGGTTTTTTTTTGTTTGTTTGTTGTTGTTTTTGTAAAACCACTTTTCCTGCTAGCATTTAAATCGATTTGATCACGGAAAAGGATTTATAATAACTACCTTAATATAATGTGCACCTCGTAACAGATTTACATAAACATTTACAGATCAGGAATATATTTTTTAAAGCATCATCAATAAAATGTGTTCTGCACCGCGCGACAGAATAGTATAAAAATTGTTGTCCAGTATATTACGCGCTGCGACAATCTGCCACAACAACTAACATACTACATAGAGATGATCGGCACATTCATTAATTTAATTACAGTACATTCGATTGATCTGAACATTTTAAAAGAGCATTTTTTGTGTCAGCACTAGTCTGCCTTTAAAATTTACACTTGCTAACTGTCAGGTATCGTTGTCTAGGGTTTCTGGTCCAAGGCTCGCACACCAACAACTGGCGTACAGTAAATGACACAAGTCCTTTTCTCAAAATCAATCTTTATTATTCTGATGGCCACTTGTCCTCTATGTACAACTTTTTTCATTCATTCCAACTCCTGGAATTCTAACTTCAACATATCTCAGCCCTACAGTCCCTCAGCCCAATACGGGCTCGTGGCTCCCTGTGTTTGCTTGTCACCCGGCGACCTTGTCTCCGCCACTTATATCCCTCATCGAGACACACCCGAGTTTTATACCCGTGGGCCTGGACTCGTGGACTGACCTTGCACGGACCCTGATTCCCTCCCCATGTGAATCTCGTTCACAAACATCACAACATGAGCTTGTGACCAGGCAAAAATATAACTTTCACAAACAGTGATTCTCATACCCCTGACACTAACACGCTGGAAATTAAGTAACAGAATAAATTTAAAAAATTTCAGCAAACAAGCGAACATTCAAGAGAACACTCAAGCAAACATTCAGGCAAAGTAATATAAGAGATTTAAAACGTAGACTAGGTTTGTCGGGTTTTTTTTTTACTATATAAATTTGTTTGAGTCGAGATGTTGTTCTCCTTATATCAGGTATCTAACCACCGTAACAGTTTTGACCCTTTCTCTAATGCACTCGTTCCTCGTCCCTGAGCTTTTTGATTCAAGGATAAACAAGTAATTTGCTTGAGCCGAGATGTTTGTCCTCTTGATATCAGTTGTCTGACCAACGCAACAGTTTTAACCCATCTTGTCTAATGCATACGTTTAGCGTCCCTGAGCTTTTTGATACAATGATAAACAAGTCATTTGTTTGATCATTATAAACTGAGTAATACTTATATTTCAGGTGCACCCGTGCTGTGTAAAGATCAAACTGCTGTACATCCCATAACATATGGACATGTCACCAACTGGTCGCTGGAAGTCTGTATCATATACTTATCTAATGAAACTGTTAACAATACAGAATTGTTTCTACTGCAAACATCGAGCAGAATTCCAATAGAGTATCGCAAGAAATATGTGTATATCAAAGTATTCAAAAAGCAATCTCAAATAGACTTATATTATTATGTTACAATATTAAATGCTTCATCAACAGATGTTGGAAACTATGAAGTAAAGTTCTATTTTGTCCGTGGTAAATTTGTCACCTACAATTTTGAAATTAAAGGTAATTTATTTGTTATTATGTGGAACTCATTTTTTATCAATTCATTTCCGTTATAGTTTAATGTGTTCTTTAGCTAAGAAAAATACAATTTTATAAGTTGACTGATTAAAATTAAAATTAAAACATTCCAATAAAAGTGAACACTATAGTTAGAATTCTGAACACTTTAAAATTGAACACATATATGATTGCTAATTTCTCCAAACTGTTTACAAAGTTGAAGATGAGGACAACGACAATCTGCCTCTACAACGTGGACTCCCAATTATAATTGCGGTATTTTTATTAACACTAGGAGGTTTAATTGGACATCACATTCTTAAACAAGGTAAACAAAAGGAGTATTCTATAACGTAATCATTATCTGAGCCATTACGTAAGCTTAAGTTTTAATTTAATACTGGCAAATTGTCGTTTATGTGCAAATTATTTTTAAAAAGTTAAATAATGAGTTATATTTTTTTTCGCTCCGACATAAAAGCCCATTGCATTTTTTTTAAACTTTAGGAATGAGAAAAAGAAAACTGAACACTACACAAGAAATTGGTGGTGAAAATATCGATCAACATATCGAGTATTATGAATATCTTGAACATGATGATGTTTCATTTAAAGTAAATGCGGAATCGTCAACATCATATCTTGTAAACAATGAAAAACAAATCTTTGGTGAATGCTGTTCAAAATCATGTCAATCACATGAACATGACAAGTTACCTGAGTTACCACCTCGTTCAAAGTCCGCTTACTATCTGATAGACACTACAGAGAATGTTTCAAAATCCGATTACCAGCCGATAGACACATCACAAAATGATCCAAAGTCAGAATACCAGCCGATAGACACATCAGAAAATGATCCAAAGTCGTTTAAACTAAGTACATCGCATTGTGATGAAATATTTCTGGTATCAGATGAATACATTACTCCAATCAATTCAGATACATACATTGATGTCAAAAACAATAAAGGAACAGATGGATACATCACTCTATTTGATTCAGATACATACATTGATGTCAAAGACAATAAAGGAACAGATGGATACATCACTCTAGTTGATTCAGATACATACATTGATGACAGAGACAATAAGGAAACAGATGAATACATCACTCCAGTTGATTCAGATATTTACATTGATGTCAAAGATAATGAAGGAACAGATGAATACATAACTCCAATTGATTCAGACAATTACATCGATGTCAAAGACATTAAAGGAACTGATGAATAATTTAATCAAAGTGATTCAGCCACATACAATGATTTCAAAGGCAATAAGGGAACAGGTGAATACAGTATTCCAAATCATTCAGACACATGCATTGCTGTCAAAGACAATAAATATATATTTGAGATCAAAGCTAGCGATGTGTGGAAAGTATTAAGTTTTAGTAAGCAACACAGTTTAGACTTTATTCAGTCAGTTCAAATGCTTACACGTAAATCTTTCGATGATTTTTTTGGCTTCCTTATGTCTCGCATGACGACGGAATTTTCTGTGCTCCTGTAGGATTTACGCACATGGTCTTGCTGCTTCTGCTGTGGCTTTACAAGCCCACTCGCGAATGGCAGCCTTTGCTGCACTTCTCACACTGAAATGTAGTGTTAGTGGTTGGCTGAATTGCTCTGCTTTTTCCTCTATAGGCGAATTTCGTCTGCGACCTGTTGCAGGTATTTTCCCCCTGCTTCTAGCCCAGCAGTCAATGCCTGTCTCCAACTGCACCTGTCCCCAGCGAGTTCCTCCCAGCTATTAATGTCCATGCCAATAGCTTTGAGGCCTCTCTTGCACACATCTTTGTAACGGAGGTGAGGCCGGCCTGTGGTCCTCTTTCCTTAGGCTAGCTCAGAATAGTGGATATTGTTAAGATGATAATGTAGGTAAAAGTAGCAATATTTTTAGTAAAAGTAAATGTTCACTTTAAGAATTTTATGTAACACTGGTTGATATTTTATATCCCAAGATACAAAATATAATAGATCATAACTGGTGTCTGCACCGAGGGATACTTAACATATCACAGCCTGTAAGTAATGTAATCGTGTTAACATCATTTAGTTCAAATGATGAGCTGGTCTAATTGGCAATATAATCAGCCAAGCTGAACAATCATACACATAGAACTAAGGTAACTGGTATGGCAACGAATTACATTATCGGATATCGGTGTTCATTAAGTTTACACCATTGTAGGGTGTTAAAGGATACAGAACTTTCATCTCCTTTTTGTAACGCAGTAATTGGTCAGAAGAGCTGTCGTCATTTTCTGTGTCGGAGTCAGACCTCATTTCTGCTATTAGATTGATACGCTTTTCATTTTGTTTTAATAAGTAGGCGAAGTGTTGCAACTATGGTATAGCTTTATCAACATTCTGAACATACGTCAAGAAATTAAAACGAAAATATTCTTGTAATCGTAAGGAAATTAATAATTTTTTATCGGCCACAATTTTTGTTATTATTTTACAATATTTTCCTATTTTCCTTCTAATAATTTATAAGTGTTGGGTTAAATAAATAATTAATCGTTACATTTTTTAATGATTGATCGAGATTTTCATCGCTAATTTCTTCAATACTAAATGAAAACAACAAATATCGCCATGATAATCCACTACTTTACTCACTCCAATCGCTAACATAGAAGTATGAATTGGTTACAAACAGGCCGTATCGCATGTTATTAGCTGCATGTAAACTGCTGTGAGCCCAGTTTTTTTTTTTCTTGTGTAAAATGCAATATAAATTGTCAGTTTATTATTAAGCAATGCGGTGTAAATGATGCCTTGAAATAAAGAAATAGAGTATCTTACTATTGTGCAGCAACAATGATTTCAGATAATGCAAAATTCATTTGTTTAAAATTCATGTATATATTTTAAAGAAATTATGTAGTGGAACATGAAATTTACCTTTAAAATGCCTTGCAATGTCCTACAAGTCGTGTTACATTATGAGCAGATTTTTTTGAAGTAAATGTAATTATTAAAAAAAATCAATTTTGGAATTGAAGAACATTACAATGGTTCAAATCAAATCAATTTTAAGACACTTAAAAGATGCAATCACAAATATGGACAACGTACTTGTATGTATTGATAAATTACAACTTAAAGATACACTGAAAATTAACCGTAGATTGAAGATTACAGGTCTACAATAAAAATAACTAAATTTATGAAATTCTATTTTTAGCTCACATCAATAATAAATTTCCAATAATTAGACACTTATATATAGTCAAACTTATATCATTGTATCAACTAATATCATGAAGTAAAATATAATAATATGTTGGAATATTTTGCCCGCAACTGCAACCTTTACTGAAAATGTTAATAAGGGGTAGGCTCATATTTAGTGGAAGATGAGATTAAACAGATTAATAACGATACATCAAAAATCTTACTTTAGACTTATCTCTACGGGGTGTTAATTAAACATAACTTTATATTTGTAATAAAATTATTGCAACATACTAGGCCCAATTATGAGATTTTGATGACTTTAATTAATTTGGTTATTTCAATATAGTCTGAAATTATACATTACACTAACACAAACAAAATGATGCATGTACAAAAGTGTATTTATTTTTTTTATAAATGAAAATTTGTACCACCTAAAATATAATAATACTTCTATTAAATATTTGAATTAAATGTAAATATCAAAAGTGTCAGATTTTACTTCTAATTGAATGTAATCTTCTCAACAAAAGAGAAGTAAACATATTTGTTACAGAAAAAAATATTTTAAAAATTGTATACCACTTTGTATAGCACAGCTGATAATCACGTTTCGTTCACAAGCCGTCACAGGAGGCATTACGAATGACAAGTTCAATGAATAGAGAATAATTTGTCACATAACCTGGTCAATATTTAAATTCTTATAATCATTATGTCCTATTCTTCGAGTACGGATGATCCATATTTTTTTTTAGAAGAGTCTAAAATTATTTTTCCGATTGGTTTCTTCGCGATCTCTGACAATATTGAAAATGTATGAACTATCTTCAAGAGTTTTTTTTATTAATGATTATAATAAAAAGGCGACTCGAACTTAATTGCATGCCTCGCTTATCCCGGGAAACCTTTAAGTGATTTTTTTTTCTAAACCGTAACAGAGTTCGTTTAATTTTATAACTCTTTTGCATTTTTAAAAAAATAAAATTTGAATATAAACAAAGTTAATTTTGTTTGGATATTCATTTGAATATCATTTAATCAAATGGTTTAAAATATGAAATATGCATATGAAAGATACACATTATTATTTTCTAAATAATAGTTTGAACATTTTTAAAATATTTCTTTTTTACCATAACAAAAAAAAGTAATAGAAATACAATAAAAAAATTGTAAATTTTTTATTTCCTATTATATTCTTTTAAAATTATAATATATTTCACAAATGTTAAATAAAAATATATAAATGTTTTTCAAAGCCCCAATAAAAATTGTTAATCTATAAGATGTGTCTCAAAGTAGACATTAATCGTCCTCTCAATTTATATAATAAAAATGTATTATTTTTCGAATAGATAATTGTGTACAATGCTATTATGTAAGAATGGTTTTAAATTTGCACACACAAAATTTACAGCTTTAAAGTGCTTAAAATATCAAATGAATTCATTTTACTCTTTTATACAATCTCTTCTGTCCAAATTTTTATTTTATTTTTTTAAAATTTTTAATCTAACTGTTTATTTATTTCCTTTTTTTCTATATTTATATAGATCTTGTTTACTCTCGAAGCCTTCTAATAAATATGTCAAGCAAGTTTTCTACAAGTTATATTTGTAATATTTATATTAAGCAAGTTAGATTTCTACATTAGATTTGATTCTTAAGATATCCAAATTAAAAATGTTATATATTTTATATAGATGTATGTCATATTTATTGAAGTATCAGTTTTCTGTAATTACAATAACATACGTTAAAAAGTAAGTCATATCTGTATCTATACAGAAGAGAAACGAATTATAATAAATCTTTAATTTAAAAAATGTTTGCATAATTATCTTCTAATTAAACTTTACTATTACTTAAGACTAAATAAAAATTCTTATATCTTTAAAATTTGTATCTTTCTATGTGCATTGCCAGGAGCGGCGTTTGAGGGTGGCAACTGGGGCGACTGCCCGAGGCCCCGCGTTTCTGTAGAAACATGTCTCGTCCTGGTTAATAGCCTATACATATAGAACAAAAGAGTGTATGGTAGATCGTATGCTGGAAACGATTGTAAGGAAACGAAAGAGGCACTCTTGTAATTCTTTTTGAAGGTCAAATTCCGTAGCGATCTTTACTAGTACTTTGGCCCCGCGGGGTCATTGCTGGCACTAGGCCCCGCGCTTACCTAACGCCGACACTGGGCATTGCAGAATGCTTTATAAAATACAAAGCGTCCGCATCAAGCTCTCATAAAAAGAACAGAAAATTTGCACTTCTAAAATTAAATACAACTTTGTTGCACTATTCTGTCCAAGAATCAATTAAAACGAAAGAGGAAGAAAAAGAAATAGCTTGGAGTTTTATAAAGAAAAGCGGGAGAGTAAGTCTGTGAGGTTTTAACTCACCAACAATAACAGTTCATTAAGTCCTTGTTATGTTAGCGTCCCATTATCTGAAGTAATTCTATTTCTGTTAAATTCTAGTTAAACTTTGCCTGGCGTAGCACGTAGTACAGGATAGAGGAGCGGTGACGTGCAGGTAATTCACATTTCTTGTGGTCGGGTAGATTGAAATAACTTGAGACGGGAATCCCTCTTGTATAAGCTATCAATTTTATCAGGTCTTAAGATCCTGGCGGTGCTTCGAGCATCTAGCTTCACTAAAGAACTTAGCGGAACAACACCAGCAACGATAGTGTGTACAAAATTACGTTGCTTGTAACCTAATAAATGTGAATTATTAAAGTATTAACTTTCCATTCGCCTTTTGATAAGAAAATGTAATAGGGTTTAATCTCTTTAAGCGACATATTTTGTGGTTTGTGTTGTCTTCCATTTCACATATAAATTCAATTCGGTTTTGTTGAGAATTTCTAAGTTTATATTTGAGTTGATTTCTTGATCATTAAAAAAAAAAACTTAAATTAACGAGGCTTATGTTGTTTCTGAACAAATGGATGTTACTCTTTGAAACAACGTAGCCAAAAGTCACGTATCGAACATCATTTATTGTATGGATTTCATCTCTTTGAATATATTTTTTTTAAAAGCTTATTGTTATAACATTAATAATTTAAAATTCTAGATAAAAATAAATTTAAACAAATACATTTAAAAGGATAAATTGTAACAAATAAATTTAAACAAATAAACTGAAACACATATATTTCAGCTAATACATCTAAACAATTATATTTAAAAGGATAAATTCTAACACATAAATTTAAACAATTAAATTTAAACAAATATATTTAAAAGGATACATTTTAGCAAATAAATTTAAACAAGTAAATTAAAACAAATATATTCAAACAAATAAATTTATAACATAAATTTAATAGGATATACCTTCACCTCTACACTTTAGAAAAAAATTCAACATAATATATGCAGTAAATAATTTATTATATAAACCTTGCAGTCAGTGTCGTAGCTGGGGAGGGGGGCAAGAGGGACATAAAACCCGTGCGCTACATTACTGGGCAACAAAAGAAGTAAAACAACATTTAAATTTTTGAAAAATGTAATTAAATGTATCCCCAAATCAGTTTTCAAGAATGAATTTTGTCGATCATTACATATCTTCATTTTAAACAATTTAGAAATACTGTGTCAATTACCGAGAGAAAAAAGATTTTTTTTAAAAACAAGTACTTTGGTAACTTTCTGTATTCATCACTCAACATAGGGACCGGACACAGATTTCTCAGGTCGTCAGATATAAGGCTGTGGATTATCTTTAAAATAAAAATTAAAAAATAGCCATCAAACAATAAGTTTTAGGTTATGGTTCAGATACATTCCAAAACCCAATCAGCTTGATAAGAGTGTTCATAGAGAGACTTGAATCTTATAAAATACCTCTGGCCGAATTTTAGTCATAATATTATGACAATGTTTCTGTAATCACTTATCATCTATTCGGTCATTAACAGTGAATATGTGCCAGACATCACAGAGCATTGTTTTGTCAACTGTGACAACAACACCTCAAATCTAGCAGGAGCACACTCACTTAAACATGATCAGAAAGTCATTGCATTTTGGAACAGTTGAAGGTATATATATTTGGTTCTCTCCCGTTCAACAACCCGTTGGGAATTATTTAAAAGATATTTGTCAATGACAGTAAAGAACAAGTCGGTAACACGCTGGAGAGAACAGCGAGAAACTTTTAAAGCTATTTTAGAAGAACAATTACAATGAGATGCATCTATGACGCTTGACATCAGAAGTGATAACAGATATGTTAAACTTTAATTTCAGAGTGTTTTTGGTACATCTTTCTTGGGACAATTGATCGTGTCCAGAAACTTATTTAAGTATAATACAATTAATTTCAAGAAAGCAACATGTGATCTTGAATCGCTTTAGCAAGAGCTTATGACATTTCTGATACTGAAGCCAGGCTGAGGTAGACAGGGGCAAAACAAAATGCCCAATTAGTTGAATTGATGTTAACAGAAGTATTTTAAGTATTAAGATTACTTTGGAGGTGGCCTTAAGAATAAACAAGATATTGTAAACTTCTTAAAATAATTCTTGATAATCTTTTAGACACAGTGGAGGTAAAAGATTTTAACGTTGGGAAAAATAAAATTTATTTTATATATTTTTTTTGTGTTTTTTGCTATTGTAAATTTTGTAATATTTACAAAATGTAATTTAAAAACTGTCCGTAAAACATTTCTGATGTGTGTGTCAAACCATTACAAATTCATGTGCAGTTTTTTAGAACTGAAAATTTAGAAAATGTATTCCAATAAAAAATGTATTTTGAGTTAATTGTAGATTGTAATTGTATGTATGTTCAATAACTCTGATCATTACGTGGAATATTGAAATTAGCGAGAAAGTATTTATGCAAAGAAGCAATGCTAAGTTAACCAGTGATAAATACTAGCAGTACACATCTGACATTTTATAAAAGTAACAGTTGGGATTTTTCCATATATGCTACTAGGTACTTATTTCCATCCAGAAAAGTAGATTTCACGCTTTAATAAAAATTTAAGCAGAAATCCCACATTATTGATATAATTATTTACTTTGAAATTTTTCTGGACTAAATTCAGCGATAGAAGTTGTGTTGCGGTCGGTATGCTTTTACACACCCTAACTGTGTAAGATACAAAAGTTGTGGTTTTAGATAACCTTCCTTTGTAGGATATGAACATTTTTTTTTCAAATTTAAATCAACTTGATTGTAAAGGGCACACAATGTGTGTTAAAAATTTATAGATCTATATAAATAGAACATTTTCTAAGGACTTTGCACAAGCAATTTTTATGATTTCTGATAATTTGAAGGAGTCTGAGAGTGCTATGTTTTAGAACTAAATACAGCAAATACAAATGTACTCAGTCATGATGACAACTTTTTAAAAAAATTAGAATTTTTTTTTTCATTTTCATGATTCACTCACTGATGATGATGATTCTTTCTTCATTTCTTTTAGATAATCTGTTCTTCTAAAATGCAAAATCCTGAATGACTCATCACTATTTCTCCAACTTCCCGTGTAGGTAGAAGCATTGCTATTTGGGAACCTGCTGAGTTCGACGATAATTTGCGGACATATTTTTTAAATTAACATTCTTAGGGGGCCATCAGCCTAAAGTTTTTCTGAAACATTATTGTTTGCTAAGCCACAAGAGACAACTCTATTTACTTATCTTTCCGTGTAGTTTGGAGGCATGAAACTTTAGAAAGTCATTGCGTACACTCCTGTCATGATAACAGGCAAAAACAATATTTATATTAGTAATCTCTTTAAAATATGTGTCTAAATGTAATAATGTCAATTTTTTAATGAGCAAAAATAAGTTCTTTATTTTACTTCTCTTTAAAGGAGATTGTTCCTTCAGAAAAACAAGGAATAAAAATTAATCTATTATAAATAGGAAACAGTTATTTTCTTTACATTAGATTTATTTAAATATTGTAAGTTAATGTCGATGAGTTACGCAGAGGCAATGACCGTACTTCCATAGAATAATCTTTAATCAATTGATAATAGAAAACATTTGAGTTTAATTGTCAGACTCGTGGCCCATGTTCTTTTTAAGATGCGTGTCTGTGATCCCACGCAAATATATGACAGACGCCGCGCAGCAAGTTATAATTACCGCGCTATAAACTTGTTGAAAAAAATCGCACAAAAAATAGACGCTGTGCCGTCGCATGTTGTTTGACTTTTCACACGGACAGACAAACCTGAGTGGGAACATTGCCCATGGCGTGTTGTTGTACACAAAAAAACAGACGCTGTGCCGTCGCATGTTGTTTGACTTTTCACACGGACAGACAAACCTGAGGGGGAAAATTGTTCATGGCGTTTTTTTGTACACAGAAATAATTTACAATCAAACGAGTCAACACTTTTTAATGCATTTATTTTGTTTAATTCTGATATTTAAAAAAAATAACATTAGATTAAAAGCTTCGACGGCCAGTTATTTAACGCGTTGGAAAAAATTATTGAAGACAAATGCATTGACATTTTTTTAAATTTTGGAGGAATGAAATAAAGAAGAAAAAAATAATTTTGAGATAAACAAAACAAGATTATCATCGTTAATCTGATAGATTTTATGATTTCGATCATAGAGTACATTCAAGTTTCGCCGTTCATTGAAACAGGGCATAAAACATCAACAGTAATTACGTGTCTCTCTGAAGGGCCCAGAAAATTACTGGCCTCACAATAATACCTTCCCTGATCACAGAAGTCTAAATTGTGCACAATCAACCTCTTGCCATTGTACAACAGCTCGTACTTCTCCGGATGTTGGGTCGTTATAGGGTTCTCATAGTGATTGTACCACGTGTAAATTGTTTCATTTAAGGTATTGCTGAAAATAACAGATTTTTTGTTATATGTACTGCTATACAAAACTTTCATGTGGGTAACATATTATGTTCCTACACACACGTATATATATATATATATATATGTATATATATATATTTATGTATATATATATATATATATAACTAATTCTGCAATGTTTATCCTAATAACGCTACTAGTTTTAGAAAGCAGCGCACTAAAAATGATTCTTTTTGAAGTGCCACATGAAATTTGTTTAATTTTGGAGATAAATGAATCAAACAAAAATTAATATAACAAATGAAAGATATATATCACTCTAGCAGATCTCTCGTGTGTGGCAGCGATCTTATAAACAATGAATAACTTTCAAAAAAATCATGTTAAGCCTGGTACCTATTGGAATTCAGGACGTGTTATCGCATTTTCGTATTATGTATCAGTACTTATGTTAGATATCAGAATTATGTCGTTATTAGTAATTGTGTTTAGATTTTAGACATATTTTTATGAATTTTCTTGTGTAATGAATATACCTGACATTTTTTTATTTAAAAGTCATTTCTTTACATTTAAAACAAAAAATTATTTTCTCTTTAATCCAACTACCAGTCACCACAAATGATGACGTAAAACTCTCTAAACTTTTACACATATTCTAATGACGTCAACTAAAAAAAAACAACTAATTATTTTGCACCCTTTCGCACCACTCTTCAATGTTTGAAGAATCGTGCATTCGACTTCCGGCAATGGCGGCCGTTCCCTGCGCTAGTGTTACCGCTCGATTCGAAATATTTTTTGGTAGTTTTAACGGGGTTTTTAAACGGATCGAGTAACTGAGTGTTGATGCACAAATGGCAGGTCAGGACATACAAAAAACATATATACATCATGGTTCTTGGACTTATGGATGCTGTGATCAAGGGTGATGACAGACGGACGGACAAAACGGGTGCAATAGCGATTTCGACATCTCGAAAATGCGCTAAAAAAAACAATCAATGATGTGTTATAAAATATTATATCAGAAACGTACGCGGCAAAGTGCATAAAAGTCCAAATTTCATAGCAAGCGGATAAATAAATTTATAATCTTAAAAAAAGTCTAGAAAAGACCTAACCATATTAAAGGGCGAGCCTCCAATATGTGTGATAATTTACTTTATTTTTTTTTTTTTTACTGCAGTTGTATTCATGACATATTTCTCAATATTGTGTAAAATTGATTTGGGAATTAAATTATTGACATGCAGTTTTTTTTAAGTTATTGAAAGCCCCCTGCCATTAGGGAATAAAAATTATGATTTCAGTACCCGATAGTAATAAGATAAAGAAACTTGAGTTTTTATATTATAAGATGGCAGCTGAATAACGAAGTCAATAAAGTGCTTTTCCCATACGTTAACGGTAGCTGGTACTAGCAAATATAAAGGGAAAAACAAAAATGTTGACGGACGGCTATTTATAAGAAGTCCTCCGCTGACCCGGAGACGACATGGGCAACGTCAAGATCTACCAAGCCCCGAGAATGTTCTACTTATCAACTTATTAGAGATGTCGAAGCTTTGGCTCAGACTTATCAACTAATTAGAGGTGTTGAAGTTTGGCTCAGGCTTATCAACTTATTAGAGATGTCAAAGTTTGGCTCAGGCTTATCAACTTATTAGAGATGTCGAAGTTTGGCTCAGGCTTATCAACTTATTAGAGATGTCGAAGTTTGGCTCAGGCTTATCAACTTATTAGACATGTCCAAGTTTGGCTCAGGCTTATCAACTTATTAGACATGTCAAAGTTTGGCTCAGGCTTATCAACTTATTAGAAATGTCAAAGTTTTGCTCAGACTTATCAACTAATTAGAGATGGCGAGGTTTGGCTCAAACTTATCAACTTATTAGAGATGTCGAAGTTTGGCTCAGGCTTATAATCTTTTTAGAGATGTCGAAGTTTGGCTCAGGCTTATCATCTTTTTAGAGGTGTCGAAGTTTGTCTCAGACTTATCAACTTATTAGAAATGTCGAAGTTTGGCTCTGCCTTATAACTTATTAGAGGTGTCGAAGTTTGTCTCAGACTTTTCAACTTATTAGAAATGTCAAAGTTTTGCTCAGACTTATCAACTTATTAGAGATGGCGAGGTTTGGCTCAGGCTTATCATCTTTTTAGAGGTGTCGAAGTTTGTCTCAGACTTATCAACTTATTAGATATCTCGAAGTTTGGCTTAGACTTATAACTTATTAGAGGTTTCGAAGTTTGGCTCAGGCTTTTCAACTTATTAGAGATGTCGAAGTTTGGCTCAAACTTATCAACTTATTAGACATGTCGAAGTTTGGCTTAGACTTATCAACTTATTAGAGATGTTGAAGTTTGGCTTAGACTTATCAACTTATTAGAGATGGCGAGGTTTGGCTCAAACTTATCAACTTATTAGACATGTCGAAGTTTGGCTTAGACTTATCAACTTATTAGAGATGTTGAAGTTTGGCTCAGATTTATCAACTTATTAGACAAGTCGAAGTACAAGAAGATGCAAGCGCCAATGAGGCAGGTGATGAAGAGCCAAAAATAAAGATAGTTTGATAAGCGATTGTCGATAAGGTTAATATTGATACAACTCACCAACCTCAAACGAAATTGTGTATGGTATTTGTTAACGACTACGATGAGCGGCCTTTAAACGCGAATTCGGTTTGATAAAATCAATCCAGAATATCCCAATAGCAGTTAGTGAATTTGAGCTTTTAAATTTAACATGGATCTGATGACCTACACAATATTATTTCATTATAGTTAAGCTAGCTGGACAGCAGCCAAATTGGGAATGCTAAGCTTGCAGTCCATGGTAATAAAAAAGATTGTGGTGTTTCTCGCCGTAAAAAATATTATATGACATCGTTGTTTTAGATTATATTTTTAATTTTGATAAAGGAAACGATGTCAAAAAAAAGTTTTGAGGATTTAAAATTATAAAATATTTTATGTACGTTTAAAAAAGTTCACTATTTCGTATTTATCTAACAAGGATTAGTTATTTGGGCTTTTGACGTAACATGTGCATGCCGTCAGCACCCCACAATTTCTAGTATATATATCTTTTAATAAACAATGAAAAAAAATTGAACTGAATATATATATATATATCAGAAATGCCGAAAGTATCTGCGGCCAGATCCAAAATTTCAACCAAAACCAACTAATTTTTTTTTTCTTTTAGCAAAGTTTCCAGCTGACATATGAAGCAAGAAAATTGGCCTCGACCTAGATTGTTTGAGTAAGGAAGTTATATTTAAGGGCCGGTTAATGTGGCTCTGCGTGTTACAGTTTAACCATCAATGGTATATATTCATTGATTTATTGACACAGTCGGGACGGGTAAAATAACCTGATGAAAGAATTATCGTTATAATCTTGGTTCCTACGACATTATGTTAACAGGTATATGAAATAATCACCTTGTAAAACATCCATAATTTTAACATTTTTTTCACGAACCATTTCGCAGATTATAGTACAAAAAATTAATAAACTTCAAAACAGAAAGAAAATATATTTCTAAATCTATTTCAAAATAATAAAAAAACAACTGTTTTTCCAATAGTATTAATTCCTTTTGAAATGTGTATTTAATTAACCTTGGATAAATTATATTAGCAAAAATACTCACTCTTCAAAGACACATTCAAGAACGGCATTTCCATCGATTTCGTCAATGATGTGATCCGACTTATATCTCAGTATTGGTCTCATATAGACCATCGCTATACCATATGTAATAAGTTCATTAGTTATCTTTTAATAAACAATGAAAAAAAAAATGAACTGAAATTGGACAATTTATTTATTAGAAATTAATGTATATATTCTTCTTTACTTCAGTGTATTGATGTAATGATTTGGGAGATTTAAGCCAAAAAAGAGTGAATTGCAAGTTATGATATTGTATAATACATCTCTACTGCGGCTCATTGCCATTTATTGTATGGTATATCGTTGGACATATAATAAATGATATTAAATCTGCACCAAAAACGCTGAAATCAGTAAATCCCCGACGAACTGTTCTAGGT
Source organism: Radix auricularia (assembly GCA_002072015.1). NCBI lineage: Eukaryota > Metazoa > Mollusca > Gastropoda > Lymnaeidae > Radix > Radix auricularia. The sequence goes on along the minus strand of MUZC01003382.1, from coordinate 516,129 downwards.
CACTTACTCTTTTGAATTTATATAAATGATTTACCCACCAACTTCTTAACAGGATCTAAATTTAGGTTTTTTGCTGATGATTTTATAATATATAATATAATTACATTTTAATAAAATAGACACAATTTTAAAAAAAAACACTAAGACGAATTTATAAAATTTGGAAACTAACTGAATTATTCTTTCCACCCAGAAAAGTGTTAACTGTTAGGTGAAAAAAAATGAAGCAAATTAAATTTAGGAATAGAACTAATCGAAACTTAACATGAAACATATTAAAGATTAAGAATAATGAGAAACTGCCATGGAATCTACATGTAAATGAAATAATTTTTTTAAAGATCAATAAAATCAATAAATCTATAATTAATAAAACCGTAGACCTTATAAAAAGAAACTTTTACAGTCGTAATAAGATTCTACAACTATAAAGCTACCTTATTGTGATGAGACCTGTAATATAATATGCATCGTCTTTATCGGATCCCTCCACACAATACAACTATAATGCTACCTTATTGTGATGAGACCTGTATTATAATATGCATCGTCTGTATCGGATCCCTCCATCCAATACAACATTGATAAAATTATAGCAAATTAATAATAGAGCTGACGGATGTATTACTGGAGAATATTCTAAACTGACAAGAGTAACACCATTGGTTAAATCATTAAACAAGAAACACTAGAGTATAGAAGAACCAAGAGTAACACCATTAGTTAAATCATTAAACATGAAACACTAGAGGATAGAAGAGCCAAGAGTAACAACATTAGTTAAATCATTAAACAAGAAACACTAGAGGATAGAAGGGCCAAGAGTAAAGTAAAAATAACAAACCATGTAAATAGTTCAACTGTAGAAATACAACATAAAGATACATTAATACAACCCTCATACACAAATAAGGTTAACGACACGTTCCTTGTCGATGTGTAGTAATTTCATATATTAAGGTCCAAAAATGTTTTGATGTATAATAATATTAGTGAGCTATGGCAAAAAATACTTCGTTAAGTTTAATAATGTGAGGAATCAAATGTCAATAATTTGCTTATGTTTTTTAATGTAAAGCATCTGGGGCTAATAATTAGGTCAAATGCCTAGTTTGCATATAACTTACTATTATCCAAAACATTTAAGCGAGCGTAGTTTCCATAGAACGTCTGTGACATAATCGGGCTGTAAACGACACAGCGATAATCGATATCGGCCCAAAGCCTTGCGTCACTCTCTTTAAGTGCTGTAAAATGCAGATTTTCTGAAATATAAATACAAATTGTATGCGTTAACTGATTAAATTTAAAGTTACGTGTCGAATCAAATATACTTAATAAGTAATTAATTTTAAATCTTGATAAAATTAACACAAAATTTGGAATAAGTTTCCCTCTATAAATCGGTGAAAATTAACATAAGGCATTTAAATAATAATGCTATTTAAATAGAGTTAGTTTTATATCTTTTCAGATAAACAATTTCTATCAAATAGAAAAGATACCGGAAAGTAACATGTACACACTTGTTTTAATAGAATGACCAACACATGAGAAAGTCACGTACACACTTGTTTTAATTAGAATAATAGATATCTCAGAGGTGTATGTACAAACTTCTTTTCACAAGAATGATAGATACCTGAGAAATATCTGTACACGTTTATGTTCGTATTATTCATAGATACCCAAGAGAGAGAGAGAGAGAGAAAGAGAGAAAGAGAGAGAGAAAGAGAGAGAGAGAGAGGGAGAGAAAGAAAAAGTACATACATGTTTTCGAAAAAAAAAGTTAGATACCTAATAGAGTCATGTAAACATTCTTTTCATTAAGAATGACAGAGACGTGAATAAGCCGTGCAGACGCATGTTTTCATAATTAAAATAGATACATTAGTAAGCAATGTATAAACATGTTTTCATAGCAAAATTTTATACCCGAGAGAGCAAAGTACAAACATCTTTTCATAGCAATAATAGATACCGGAGTAAACTTTTTACGTAACAATAATAGGTGATTGAGCCATTTACACGCTTATTTCAATATTAATGATAAATACACAACATTTTAATTATAATTATTTATTTCTGATAGTTTCATGTACACACTTATTTTAGTAAGAATAAAGATATCTAGGTGAGTCATGTAAAAAATTTATTTTATAAGAATGGTATATACCTAAATGAGTCATGTACACATTTCTTCGATAAGAATGATTTTTACCTGAATGAGCAAAATACACAAATATCGTCATAGCTATGATTAATACCTGTGACATACATGTACATATTTGTTTTCATAAGAAAGATCAATTCCTTAGACACCAATTGAAAAATTTATTTTCAATAGAATGACAAATACCAGAGAAATTCATGTACACATTTCTAACAATTCTATATACTTGAGAGAGTATTTGATATAAATATTTTCATAAGAATAATAGATGACTGAGATATTCATGTACACTCTTGTACTAAAATGAATAAAAAATAACTCAGAGATTCATGTACACTCTTGTACTAATAAGATAATAGATAACTGCGAGATTCATATACACTGTTGTTTTAAATAAGAATAATAGATTCCTGAGTGATTTATGTGCACTCTTGTACTATTAAAAATGATAGATACCTGAGAATCTCATGTTCACATTTGTAATAATAAGAATGATCGATACCTGAGATATTCATGCACACTCTTGTAATAATAAGAATGATTGATACCTGAGAGATTTATATACACTCTTGTAATAAAAAGAATGATAGATACCTGAGAGATTTATGTACACTCTTTTACTAATAAGAATGATTGATACCTGAGAGGTTTTTGTACATTCTTGTAATAAGAAGAATGATAAATTCTTGAGATATTCGTGTACACTCTTGTAATAATAAGAATGATAGATTCCTTAAAGAATCATGTACACTCTTGTAATAATAATAATGATACGTACCTGAGAGATTCCGGTACACTCTTGTAATAATAAGACTGATAGATACTAGAGAGATTCGTGTACACACTTTTACTAATAAGAATGATAGATACCTGGGAGATTCATGAACATTCTTGTAATAATAAGAATGATAGATACCTGAAAAAGTAATGAGTACAGTTTTTTTTTAAAAATCAGTTTAAAAGATACCTGAGAGGTAGAACTGTGTACATATTTGCTTTTATAAGAATTATGTTAATCTGAAAGATATGACTGTGTACATATTTGTTTTCAAAAAATTGTTAGTAACCTGAATAAGATGACCGTGGTATCACTTATTTTCATGAGAATGATTTGCTAGCTGACAGGTGAAAGTACAAAATGTTTTCTTTAGAACAGAAGATACCTGATTGGTCTATGTACTGGCGATTTAGGTCATTGGGAAATGGCTGCGAATGACCTTCTATTAATTTTTGCCAAGAATACTGAAAATCGTTCCCTGGGACACCTTCGAGAGTGCAGGGCATAAACAAATAGGAGAATTGTCCACCTATGTAAGTTTGCGGTTCCTCTCCCGGGTTGGTTTGTGTAACTTCTGTTAGAATAAACATTCGTTTTATTATTGTTTCTTGGTAGGCAATTTACAACAACAACAACATAATAATAATAATAATAATAATAATAATAATAATAATAATAATAATAATATAGAAAAATAATAAAGCAAAGAGCAACTGATGTGGAATAAAATTAATTAACTTGGAATTAAATTTTTTTTGCCAATTGTAATGAGTTTAATTCTTATTAAAAATGATATTTTTAATTCATAAGTTTTACGATTCATCAGATATCTTATAATAACAGAATATACAGATTCCTAAAGATTCTTATTTAACAGTTTGCCAATGTTTATAAGCAGCAAGAATTGATAATTTTTACAACTACCCATAGCCCTAAATGACGGGAGGAAACTTTTTATTACATAGCCAATGACTAAAATTCAGTCAGTGGATCTATATTACACTTACACCTAATGGTAAAGTTAAAAATACGATTTGTTCAACACAAGGAAACGAAATTGAATCCTCATGACCCAACTAAAGATTGTCAAAGGAATAGAAAAAATGTAACGATCTTAGATCGAAATGTATACACATAGAGAATATTAAATTACTGTATGTACATATTTTGACATTGACATTTTCAGTTTTTTTTTGAAAATTGTATTGACAACCTTTTGAAGTTCAATATGAAAAAAATAACACTGTATATTCAAACATACTATTTGTAATTTATCACTATAAATTTGATTTTTTATTTTTGATTTTTTTTTTTGATTTTTTTTTTTTGTATATATCTTCCATTTAAAGACGTATGTAAAAATTGAAAGAAAAAAATAACGTTTTGAAGTTTTACGAATTAAAAATATATTCAAAATTATACCATACTAGGCACGTAGAGACAAAGTAATATGTTAAAAATAATAACATGCAAGGCTTGTAGTGACCAAATAAAAAAAAATAATTAAAAACAACAACATACTAGGCTTGTAGAGACGAAAAAATTTCGTAAAAGTGAAGTGGCGAAAATGAAAAATATCACATTTGAATTCAATTGCTTCTACGTCCCTTGTGAACCCGGTGTATTTTAGATGCATCCCGTCTTGAGAGATGTTTACAGTTGGGTCTTCGATAGCATACTGATAACGACGATTCGGAAGCCTTTTGCTCCAAATATAACTGAAACCTATAGAGTTCAAAATGTGTATTGGGCACTTTACAACAATAGCAATTATTCTGATGGACAAATGTGCCGGACACACTCTTCGACAATAAAATTAATGAGAATGTCAAATTTGTATGACACACTCTACATATAGTCTTATCGACCAATGTGTATGATTACACGAACATGTGATTTTAAAATTTTGGACATATGGGAATGTTAAATTTAAAAATAAATTTATTTTATCACTTGATTTGGGACAAAATGTAGATACGGTCTCATCACTAATTCTCCAACTTTATGAAGCTTTGTGGAGTTGTTTAGTGCCCTTCAGCGAGGTTAACAGGGAAAAAATATTAAATCATCTTTCATTTGCTGTGGCAGCTGAAATGTCAGAATAAGGGCTTTATAAAACAGAAGCACTATTAAATATCAAATTTCCCGAAATTGTAGGTGCGTGAAACGTTGGTTAGTGGTTGAGAACCTCCCGAAATGGTAACAGGCGAAACAAATGTGTAATTTATAAGCTCAATAGATTTGTTCTTTTATTATTTTTGTTGCTGGCGATCTACACTCAAACAGACACGACGGTAGAGTTAATATATTGAGTTTATATATTATGATTTACTTTTAAATCAATTTGTATAGCAAATTGTTAACGCTAATTAAAAATTTTCCGCTGCTACACGCGGGTATTTTGCTAGTTTATGATAAATGAATTACAATATTTACACTTTAAGAAAAAAAAAATAACTACCTTAATTAAAGCGTTCATAACATTTGAATTTAAAAGTTTTACCTATTGGAAAGATTTAAAATTAAAAAATTTAAAGTAAAATGGCAAATTTATAAAAATAAAAAAGACCAACTATTAAGCCAGAACTCATACACCAAGCAGTGGAAAAAAAATTGCATCCAAAAAATAGGACAAACGTAAAATAAGGGAGTTAAATTTATCAAATATACCCTGAATTTGTAGGTAAACTTGTACCAGTGAAGTCTCTAATCCCGATAAGTAAGGTTACCAGAATTCCCATTTATTTCGCTACAGAAACCTAAAGGAGAACATTCTCTCGTCTCTGGGGGAATCTTATATATTTATACAAATTAAATATATATATGTTTTATATATACATATATAAGTATATATTTTCGGCATCCTTCCGTCTCTTGAGACGACGGTGAATCACCGTTGAGTTGGGTTGCATTTTCTCGAGTGGCTGTGCAGTCCTATTCTTGAGCGACAGTTTTTGCCACAGTTTTTACACACGAGTTCTGTGCTTCCAAATGTTTTGGCCTTTCTCCTAGCTCTTCTGGCTGCAGCCTCATCCATTTTTCGCTCCTCGGCTACTATGACGCCCTCTTTGACAACTGTGCGCCAAGTAGATCGGTCTTCTGCCTTACACTCCCTGTCACTTGTATGTATTTTGGCTGCTTTCATGTCCCTTTGACAGACATCTTTCAATTGCAAGCGTGGGCGACCTGTTTTCCTCTTTTCTGAACCAAGTTCACCATATAGGAGGCCATTTGGAATGCGGCCCGGGCTCATTCTTTGACATGTCCTTGCCACCTCAGGCGTCTTTCACTAAGAATTTAGAACTTGCTTTGGGTATTGGCACGCATTAGGACCCCACTATTAGGCACTTTGTCTTCCCATTTAATACCAAGGATGCGGCGCAGGCATCTCAAATGGAAGCTGTTAAGCTGTTTATATTTATCTAATTTTATGTATATACCTTAAATAACGAGTTTGAACTTTCGGAGAAATTTCATAGAATAGAAAATATTATGTATACAAATTTTATTTTTACTATAAAAATAATAGGAAAATGATAAATCAATTGCCATGTAAAAATTCATAGTGTTACATATTATACATTTATTATCATTGGTGTATTGGTGTATACAATGATTTAAGCCAGGGGTGGGCAATTGTTCTGGCACGGGCGCCCCTTTGTGGTGGCGTTTTAGTGGAGGGCCGCAACGTTTAAAATTATCATTGGTTAACATTTTATTTTATTTCAGAAAAAAAAAATTAAGGGGTATCATTAAAATCAATTTAAAAAGCTTTTAAAAAGTGGTTAGTTAGTTAGTTAGATATTTCCTCTCGGGCCGGAGACGGCACATATGGCAGAGGTCATGGATTTCCATTTGAGACGATCCGTTGCTAATTGTATTAAGTCCTGGTTATTTCTTAGATCCATGGTTGAGCTTTCTCTTATGTTTGTTCTACGCAGGGTTTCTTTAGTTCTTCCTTGTTTTCTTTTGCCTGTTGGTGTCCACATGAGGGCCTGACTTGGGAGTCTTCTCTTGTCAATTCGAAGAACATGACCGAAGTAATTCCATCGTCTTCTCCTTATAAAATTTGACACATATTATTGTTTGATTTGTTTTCTTATTGTTTCATTTGATTTTAAAACACTCCATTTTATATTTAAACTTTTTCTAAGGCATTAGATTTCGAATGGAACTATTTTCTTTCTATATATCTAGTGGATTTCCAGCTTTCGCATCAATAGGTTAATACAGGGATTACACAGGAGTTGAATAGACTAAGTTTTGAATGCTTGCTAATTGTCCTTGTCTCCAAATATTTGTAAGTTAGTTAAAAGCCATTGACGCCAACGCTATTCGAGTCATTTTCTCTAAAAAGTGATAGTTTTATTAAATTTATTTATTGTCATATGATCTAGTTATTTTTAGCCGCCAGAAAATTTAATTGTAGAGTCCGTTTAATGAGACATGTCTAATTTATCACAATTTTTAATAATGTTTTAGTTTAAATTCAGGAGTGACGTTGCTTGTGTAAAATCTCATCCCAGCATGCAAGTTTATTTCTGTCAAAGTGCATCTGTATTTACTATTGTTGATCTTCATACACGATTTGGGCTCACAAATAAACGTAGATCCAAATATAGGAAACATTTTCCCAGCAAAGTTTTTTTTTCACATGGGATTTTGTTCAGCACACACAGAGTTATAAAATCCAACTAATCTAACAGTATTAAAAATATCTTTCACTGTGTGATCTGACTGTATATCAATTAGTTCAATCTGTAGCTCCTTGGCTGCTTCAGCAATATCAATTCTGATAGGATAACACAGCAAATTAGCAAATTAAATTTAGGCTCAATCTTTTTGTAGTCTTGAAAGCTTTTTGTGACCTCGCTCTCCAAGCTCTGCAAATGATCCCTAATCTTAGTGGAAACATTTTCAGGTACTTCCTCTTTTCCCAATAAAGGGAAATGGCAAAACTTGCCCTCGCCTGCTTGCATTACAGATAGGTCTAGATTTGCATTAAATGATTTTACCTGCTTTTATATTTCATGTGCGAATAAGCCTATTCCCTGAAAATCCTTAAATATGGTAATAGTTTCATGACAGAGTGAACATCCTGCTTTCTTGCATGTATTATCAAAGAAATATTTGTATATCCATTATTCATTAAACACACGGGATTCATCACCAATTTGGGGACAACGGTGGTCGAGTTGCAAGCGCGCTTGACTGGTGCTCCGATCGTCACGATTTCGAATCCACGTGAACCAAAAACAAAACAAAAAAACAAAACAATTGCTGCCTTGCAGATGGTCTTGGTTGACCAAAGGCTATAAAAGCAAATCCAGAAAATACAGCAGGCTGATGTCGGAGAACATGGGCCTATTGGCGCAAAACTCGTGGCGCGCAAAACTCAATATTCAATATTGAGAACGCTTTTACGGACTGTTACAAAGATAAGATTGAAACAAAACCGACCAACCAAAAAAGTGCGATTTACACTGTCTAAGCTCGCGCATTGACGTAGCTGCTGTAATGGAAATACACGAGACGAACTTTCGTTTGCAGACATGAAGCTAATCTCATTTCAAGACGAAGTTTTCTAAATGTCTGGGTGGGCAACAAAAACAAAAACACCGCGGCGGTTCACATGTGGCTGGCGAGGCGCACTTTGTCCATCCCTGATTTAAGCAATCCTTCATACAAGAATACTTAGATAAAATAAACAAATTTATTCTCATTGTCTGTTATCTGTTATCCAAAAAAAAAAAAAAAAAAAAAAAAAAAAAATTAAATTAGGTTTTAATGTCCATGTTCGTTTTGTAATCGATTTAATCTCATTTTCCAATTTGCTCGTTAACTTGTTTTTTTTCACAATCGTCATTTTTAATACCTTAATTACATCTAGTGAAGCGCACACTTACTTCATCTTTTATAAAACACTCTCTTAGCACCTCGACGGTGATCCTAATACTATTTGTTGTTTTTTAAATGTTTTTTTCATCTAAGTAACTTTCTTACAAATCACGATTTACTTTAAAACAGTTTTCGAGAACAACACAAAATAATTCGGCATCATCCCGAATACTTCACAGTAACAACTGCAATTAACACACATGGGTATCGTGCGATATGCCTTGAATACTACCTGCTAGACTGACGAGATGTGTCAATTCGATTCATAGGAGCCGTCAATATATTATGTCACCCACATAGCGGTGAGGCTCACATTTATTTTACAATGTGTCTTGAGGGAAATTGGTTTCATAAAGCGGTCATCTTTAAATGTTTAAAGGGTTTCATGAGTGGTACGATATTAGAGTACAGCATTACACAGCTTTTTTGTTTCATACCCGTGTGTGTAAGCGCTGCCCTATAAATTGATAGGTGAGATGTAGAGGTTCGCATAGCACTTTTGGTCGATTACTCAAGGTATACACAGTTTATTGTCCCCCGACACTTCAATTGTCGCGACCATATAGGCGTCGATGGCATTGCGATCACCACCATGATATTGTGCACTACCACACCGAGGAGAGTCAGTCTGGAGAGTAGAGTGACGCAGGTGTATGTGACAATTGAACCACAAGAGATGGATGTTGCGTTTGCGCTGACCACTTATTCCTTTTATCTCACCCACTCTCTCCTTTGCTGTATAATCTCAATCTACCTACTCTACTTCCATTGACGTTTTTGTATATCACAGAAGCTACGCTTTTATTTTTTCATTTGTAGTAATTCGTTTTTTTGTTTCTTTATTATTTGTCGGTTGAGGAAGGCTATTTGCCAAAACGTTCGCTGTTTTGTTACTTCCTATCCGGCAAACCAATACCTTGTTTAGATGTTTTCCATTAACTACGGTGGTCGAGTGGCCAGTGCGCTCGAATGACGTGCTGATGCTCATGAGTTTGAATCCATTCGAACTCATGGATTTATTCTTGTTACATAAGGAGTTCTTAAGACACTAAGATCCGAATGGATACCTGACTAACAATAGTTAGGCGGCTGGAGTAATGCGTGGAACCCTCATAGCTGTGGCCTGTAACCGCTGCATCACTTGCGAAATACTTAGGAGTCATAATAAATGAGAAACTATCTTGGAATCCCCATGTCAATGAAGTTATTAAAAAATCAAACAAAACCTTAGGCTTTATAAAAAGAAACTTTTACAAATGTAACAAAGATATCAAACTAAAATGCTATCTCACCCTGGTGAGACCTATACTAGAATATGCATCTTCAGTATGGGACCCATCCACCAAAGAAAATATTGATAAGTTAGAACAAATACAAAATAGAGCTGCCAGATTCATTACTGGAGAATATTCAAAACTGACAAGAGTAACACCATTAGTTAAATCATTAAACCTTGAAACACTAGAGGATAGAAGAACCAAAGAGTAAGTTAGTAATTATACATAAGGCAATTAATTCTAATTTAGAAATACAACACAAAGATAACCTAATACAACCCTCAAATAGACATAAAGACAAAAACACCTTTCTTATTCCATATGCAAGAACAAAGACATACAAGTTTTCCCTCTTTCCGTCCGGTATTCGGGCGCGGAATTGGTTGCCGGAAGAAACCAGGAAATCCACCACTTTATCATCTTTTAAAAATCTAGTAAGAATACAGGACTAAACACAAACCATAGAAATACGTAGGACGCAATAATCTTCTGTACAGAAGGAACGTCTGTAACATATAAGATAAGATAAGATCTGTAATTGTCTGTGGTCGCAATTATCTTCTGCATAGAAGGAGCGTATGTATATCTAAGATTAGATAAGACTAGCTAATTTAAAATCCTGATTGAAGTCTCACAGCCATTTTTAGCATTACACTAAATTTAATTTATTCTAAAATCATAACAAAGTCATTTAAACATACACATTTTTCAAATTGGAAAAACAGCTGTTATGAATAGGTAGGGAAACATTTTTTGACGAAGTGTAGCGCGTGCGGGAATTAACTTCAAAAATCGATTTAACTCGATTATGGACCACCCCATACAAGTGGGTCAATTAGCAACCAGAGTTTCTTTAACTAGCAAAAATCTTTCCCATACCAACAGGACATACAACAAGTTGGACCGATACCAAAGCAGACGTATCCCGAGGTACAACTTTATAAATGTTGATTATTTCATAAATGTAACATTGATCTTCATAAATCAAGCAAAAGTTAAAAAAAGAAGAATAGCATATAAAAGTTCATGTCCATTGAAAAGTTCAATCGAGGACTGACTTGTAGGGAAAGAAGCGATTCCTCCACTCACAGCTGAATTCGAACGTCTGGTTGTAGGTGCAATAATTTTTAAGTCTAGAATAATCGTTACTACAATCTCCTATAAAATAAATAAAGAAATATTTAGTATATTAATGCAGTCCTGAATTCAGAAGTACTTTTTTATAAAAAAATGTTTTATGTTACGAGAAAAAAGCGAAAATGTTTAACAAAATAACATTGATGAAATGTTGAAACTTTTTGTTATTTCATTCCTTAAGAAGCGGGTTTTAATTTGGATATGATGAATATTTCAATGATAAAACTTAAACTTATTTTAAGAGGTTGATATTTAATGATACAAAGTTGATATTTAATAATACAAAGTTGATATTAAATTATACAAAGTTGATATTTAATGATACAAAGTTCATATTTAATGCTACAAAATTGATATTTAATGCTACAAAATTGATTTTTTTTTCGTCTAATGAGTCACATTATTAAAAACAAATTTTATTATTATTATTTAAATTATTTTGATGCTTGGTTATATCAACAATTCCTTTTCTTTTTTTTTTGTTAATGATATATATATATAACATAATTGTAAAGTTTCATAATGCAAATTACACAATATCAAAGCTCGAAAATTCCGAAATCAATAGTTTATATTTCTTAAATCTCCCTGTAAAATGTGTAGCTTTCGGCATTCAAAGTGGAACTAGAGCTGAAACTTGATTTACATGAATCATAACGTAATTTACATGTATCATAACTTAATTTTACATGTATCATAACTTAATTTACATTTATGATAACGTAATTTACATGTATCATAACTTAATTTACATGTATTATAACGTAATTTAAATGTATCATAACGTAATTTAAATGTATCATTACGTATTTTACATGTATCATAACTTAATTTACATGTATCATATCATTTCTGGACTTTTCTATCAACACCAAATCCACTGTCAAACCAAAAAAGATTATACGTGTCTTAATATTTAGCTGTTTCTCCTACTGCCTAAACTATTGGAACTAGATCATCTGTTGCCTAAAATGAAAGCTAGAGTTACCAATCTAGTATAGCATATTCTTTTCTATAGTGCTAAATCTAAATGAGCTACTTAGGTTGCTGCTAAATTTCAAGGTATATAGAATTATTTCTTATAGATAGTTTAAATGTTGCCTAAATCGTAAGCTAGAGTCATTATTCTGAACATTTGATTTGGATCATTGTCTAATTTGTAGGCTAGAGTCATTATTCTAAACATTTGATTTGGATCATTGTCTAATTTGTAAGCTAGAGTCATTCTAAAAATTCGATTTGGATCATTGTCTAATTTGACAGCTAGAGTCATTATTCTAAAAATTTGATTTGGATCATTGTCTAAATTGGCAGCTAGAGTCATTATTCTAAAAATTTGATTTGGATCATTGTCTAATTTGTAAGCTAGAGTCATTATTCTAAAAATTTGATTTGGATCATTGTCTAATTTGTAAGCTAGAGTCATTATTCTAAAAAATTTGATTTGGATCATTGTCTAATTTGTAAGCTGGAGTCATTATTCTAAAAATTTGATTTGGATCATTGTCTAATTTGTAAGCTAGAGTCATTATTCTAAAAAATTTGATTTGGATCATTGTCTAAATTGACAGCTAGAGTCACCAGTTTACTAGAGTGACAAGTCTACTTATTTAATTTGATACATATCCTAAATAGTAAGCCTATCTAGTATAGCTGGTTCATTTGGTTGAATAAATGATAAGCGAGAATTACACATAAAATACAGCTAGTTCATTTGTTCAATTACATGCAAGCTAGAAAGACTTATCTAGTATAGCTAGTGTAAATGTTGCGTAAATCGTGAGCTATTAGAGTAGCCAGTGACAAGTATCATAATTTGATTTGATACATTGACTTAAGTGTATGTTTTGGTGACCAAACTTGTAAAGCCTTGTCTAAGTAACGGCTAAAGTGTGCGCTGTGGTGAGAAGTCAAATTCAATTTTTGTTGTCAACGAAGAATCGACGACGCTGCTTTTTTTTCAACATCGAATTACTTAGTCAGACAATTCTTTACTCGAGTTCTCAAAAAAAATATTTTTAATCGACAGTTTTAGAAATTATTAATTGGATCAAACGTAAGAAAATGTTAAACTTTTGGTTTTACATTTCTTACAATCGAAGAAAATGATAAATTATATTTCTTTTTGAAAAGTATACTTTATTTGAAGTGTTTTCCTATAGATCTAAAGTATTTGTTGGATGTCATAAGATCCAACGTAAAAAAAAAAATATAGATAATTCATAAAATTTTGAACTCAAAACTACCAAGTTAATAACAATTAGCTTGTGAAATAAATGTTGATCCTAATACTGTAAGTAAACTTACGAAAACAAATATCGGCTCCAGAGAAAACATAGAAGCAGATGGTCATTAATAGACATGTTGGAATACCTGTCATGGCTTACGTTGCACCTTATGTAAACAATATAAAAACAATATAAATTTAAGCAAATTTATATTATTAGCACAAATTATTGTAAAATACGAAAATTCAGCAATTCGTTAAACCACGAAAATTCATACAATGACCAATCTATGAAAATTAATCACATGACTAACCCACTATGGTTCTCCAATGAAAGAAACCCGAATTGTCATACTAGAGACTGTAGGCATCCCGATATTCTCCGTCTAATATTAATTCTATCAGCGTGAAAGATTTAATACTAGAGAGTGTAGGCATCCCAATATTCCTTGACTAATAATAATTCTATCAGCGTCGAACATTTAATATGATCATCATCTTTATAAATGTTCTCAGTCCAAGAAACATTCAGCTACCAACCAAAGATGTCAACTACAATCTATATACAAAGGTATCAATTAAGATTTTCCTGCTGCAAATGTCAGTTACAATCTCAAATTCTAAAATGTCAGTTGACATCTTCTAACTACATATGTAAGTTAGCGATTACGCAGCAAAGATTTCAGTAAACAAGTTAAATTCTTCAGATGTAATATACCTTTTTCATACCTTCATTTCTGAAGTCACTTGACATCGTACTAAAACATATGTACTTAATATTTACTTACCAAAAAGATCATTTTGATCCTTTCAACCAATTAATCATATAGCACGTACCTAGACTGGTGTTTGCCGCTTGTAGCAAGGTACCAAAGATTTTGATAGAAATCGATAAGTATTCAGCAGAAGCTATAACGAGCTCTGCTCTGGATGACTAGCTGACTCCAAATGACACCAGGTACACGTTGCACTAAAACTTCGATTAAAACTTTAATTAAAAATATATTGATTAAATATGTAATGTTTGTTTTTAAAATAACAATATGATCCATGTAATTTTTTTTTTTTACATCCAAATATTAATAGTTTAACAAACACATTAAGAAAACAATTGTTTCTGAACAGGATGTAGTAGAAAATAATTCGATACATTATACTTGGCTTAAAGTTGTAACTCAATAATTTTGGTTCACAAAACTAATATTTTAGTAAAGGGGCTGTCCATAAAGTACGTCACGCTATTTTTTACCATTTTAACTCCACCTCCCCCATCACAATCTGTCACAAATATTGGGATCCCCCCAACCCCTCTTAAAAATACGTAACACTTTCGAACAAAATTTTTTTTTTCATTAACAAAATAATAAATTAACTTAAATTGAAAATACCGTGACGTCCCACATGGCAGGACACCCTCTCCCTGTCACAAATTGTCACATTTTCTTACTCCCGCACTTTATGGACGGCCCCAGAGACAGTCTCTCTAGAAAGGGTGGCCTCTACATGGCTCGACAGACAAGTAGGGCCGCGGAGTTTACCGTGACCTAAAACTGGAAATCCCTGGCAGGCATTGCCTAAGTCCGATATGTTAGGTATTTGGGTCTAGTCGTATATGTTTACAGTTGTTTAAAGGATATTAGGCAAAGCATTTAGATGCAATGCCAAGGATGAAAATCATTGCACACGTTTAGGGTTAGGTTTCTCTGAAATGACAGTTTCGTCCCAATCAATTTACTAGCAACGCCACTTAGCGCTGCTGGTTTAGGGCCAGTGTTGCGTTCTGGGTTCTGGATGGAATAAGACAAAGTCTCAACTCTTGTCAATAATACTCAAGTTTTTATTGTGGCAATAATACAAGCACAGGCACTTCTTCAGTAATACAATACAGTCATTACAGCTTTCAGGTACATTCAATAACAGGCTATGCACTAGGGCTGCCACACCAGCACTGTAACAAGAGCCACTTCATCAAGTACATCCCAAAATCAGGCTTTTTTCTCATAAGCCTCACTTCTCATGATTTTCCCTACACTCAAGCACACCTCGATAAATGTTTAAAACAATCCACCGACCTCAGAATACCTCCGTCACCAGCAGCATGTAGGTAGAAGAATGAAACTTTGGGAAATTGTTTAGTACAGTGTCTTAACTCTAATTTGCAAAAAATGAATTTTAAAATTCCCACTCTATAGTGCTAGGGGCGTAAATGTAAGTTTTTCTTATATAAAAAAAGTCTCATCTCTAATTCTCAAAATTACCGTAAACGTAAAGACATGAAACTTTTGGAAGTTTTTGAGCACATTCTCCCAACAAATATTGATTAAAAATTGTTTTGTTTTTTTAATTCTCAATCAGGTTTGGGCTGGTGAGCACAAGTATTTTTTTCCTTAAATGAGCTGTATTTCACATTTCCATTGGTTACAGGTTAAAACATATTTAAATTATCTCTCTAAGGGGGCCGGGGCCCAATGTAGTTTTATTCTTTATATGATCAAAAATTACTAATTCTCCTATTTCCCGTTTAGGTAGAAATATGATACTTTGGGAAGTTGAGCATTACATATCCGCAATGGTAAGAGGAGTAAAAAGAAATCACTCCCCTGGGGTCCGAGGCCCAAATGTATTTGTTATGATATAAAAACAGACTTATCGCGTATTCTCTAATTTTCGATGACGGTAGAAGCATAAAAGTTTGGAAATTAGTTGAGGAGGCACTTACGACGAAAATTAACAAATAAAAATGTTTAAACACCTGCTAATGTGGGGCTGGCGGCGCAAATATGTTTTTTCCTAACATGGGCTACGTTAAATTTAAAAACCAAGAATTCTCGTATGTTCTAGTAGGTAAAAGCATGAAATTTTTGAACGTTGTTAGATGGTAACACTTTTGCGATGGTAACAAGCGAAAAAAATAATGATAGCACTTATTGGGAGCCTGGTGCCACAATATAATGTCGTCTTTTTTGCTCATATAAGTTATATAAACATTGAAAATCTTTAATTCTACTACTTGGAATAATTGGGATTTCGGAAAGTTGTTAATTATTCTATCACGATAGTGCAGTCTTAACTGGTGTGCCAGAGCCTTGGTATAGAATTGCAGACACTATGATATTTGGATAGGCAATTGTATTTGACCTTCTTTAAGATAAACGTACACTTTTACTTCATGGATATAAACAGTATAGCACGCTTTAGCAGAAAAGCTCATTTAAAACCCGTGAGAAGCCGGGTACTTGCCTCTAGTATATATATATATATATATATATATATGTGTGTGTGTGTGTGTATGTATGTGTGTGTGTCTGTGTGTATTTCTGATATATATATATTCATATTATTGACACATTTTATATTTATTTATGTTTTTTACACATATACCCATAAGACAAAATAAATCTTGTGCATTAACAGAATAAATATAGTTATGATATTTTACGGATTAAATTACTGTAATTTTATTACATAAGGCAATCCTACGACGCTATGTTTTTTTTTAAATAATCCAATTTAAATTTGGTGAACACCATTTAAGAAGAAACCAATTTTTAGCTTTGTCAATGAAAATTAATGTATTTGTATATTTATCCTTCTTTCCAATGCAAATTTAATTATTGACGAAGGAGATAAAAGATTATTGTATTTTATTTCCAGTATTAAAATTTAAATGTACGTCTTTTAAGCGCATTTTTGAGATGTCGAATGCGCTATTGCATCCGTTTTGTCCGTCCGTCCGTCTATCATCACCCTTGATCACAGCATCCATAAGTCCTAGATCCATGATATATATATGTTTTTTGTATGTCCTGACCTGCCATTTGTGCATCAACACTCAGTTACTCGATCCGTTAAAAAAAACTCGTTAAAACTAGCCAAAAAAAATTTGCGTATCGAGAGGTAACACTGCCGCAAGGAACGGCCGCCATTGCCGGAAGTCGAATACATCATTTTTCAAGCATTAAAGAGTGGTACGAAAGCGTGCAAAAGAACAAGTGTTTTTTTTGACGTCATTAGAATATGTGTAAAAGTTTAGAGAGTTTTACGTCATCATTTGTGGTGTCTTTTAGTTAGATTAAAGAGAAAATAAAAAAAAATTTAATGTAAAGAAATGACTTTAAAATTTTTAAAAATGTCAAGTATATTCATTACACAAGAAAATTCATAAAAATATGTCTAAAATGTAAACACAATTACTGATAACTACATAATGCTGATATCTAACATAAGTACTGATACATAATACGAAAATGCGCTAACACGTCCAGAGTTCCAAAAGGGACCAGGCTTAACATGATTTTTTTGTTTACCATTTATATTCAAAATCATCATAACAAATATTATTGTCTATACAAATATAGATTGTAAACATCACTTTTAAAAACACATGTAAAAACGAAAAAGAAAAACGCACACTTATTTATGGTTAAAAATGTTTACCACATACCAAAACCATGTACATATACACAAAATAATGAGAGCATGCATACAGGGATTCCAAACACACTAAACCAATCAAACACACATGGGAACAAACAAGTACAATCAAACATATGCAGGCAAAGGAATATTCAAATTATTATAACGAAAAATTAAGATAACAAAAAAACACAAATACTCAAGGTGAGAAACCAACAGAAAAACTAAAACTCGATGACACAAACAGCTTAAAAAAACTCACATTAAAATCAGACAGGTATGTACGCACACATATTTGTACAGAGACCTATACACTTAACATTAAACATTGTTAATTAATACTGAAACACACTTACTTATTAGCATGCTCAACGAGTGTATACAAAAAGTATCTATCTATCTATCTATCTATCTATCTATCTATCTATCTATCTATCTATCTATCTATATATCTATCTATCTATCTATTCATCTATCTATCTATCTATCTATCTATCTATCTATCTACCTATTCATCTATCTATCTATCTATTCATCTATCTAACTATCTATCTATCTATCTGTCTATCTATCTATATATCTATCTACATATCTATCTATCTATCTATCTATCTATCTATCTATCTATCTATCTATCTATCTATCTATCTGTCTATCTGTCTATCTGTCTGTCTGTCTGTCTGTCTGTCTGTCTGTCTGTCTGCCTGTCTGTCTGTCTGTCTATCTATCTATCTATCTATGCTGGTAATTCATATTTCTTTCGGTCGTGTAGATTGAAATGAGTGGAGACAGTATAACAAATCGGTTTTATCAGGTGATTAGGTCCGAGTGGTTCAACCATCCCCCAGCTTCACTAAAGAACTAAGCGGAACAACATCAGCAGACGATAGTGTGGACATATTTACGTTGCCTGCAACCTAACCAAGGTTATTTTTGAAAGTATTAACTTTCCATTTCCCGGTTGATAAGAAGATTTAATATGCTTAAAAAAAATTAGTTGCATTCGAAAACAAATGCCTCCGAAAAATTTTTAATATAAAATGGAGTGATCTCAGATCAAATGAAAAAAAAAAAGAAAAGAAACCAACCAAGAATATGTGTCAAATTTTATAAGGAGAAGACGATGGAATTACATTGGTCATGTTCTTCGTATGGACGAGAGAAGACTCCCAAGTCAGGCCCTCATGTGGACATCAACAGGCAAAAGAAAACAAGGAAGGCCAAAAGAAACCCTGCGTAGAACACTCATAAGAGAAAGCTCAACCATGGGTCTAAGAAATAACCAGGACTTGATACAATTAGCAACTGATCGTCGAAAATGGAAATCCATGACCTCTGCCCTATGTGCCGACTTCGGCCCGAGAGGAAATAACTAACTAAATAATCTCTTTAAGCGATATATTTTGTGGTTTATGGTGTCTTCCATTTCATATATTAATTCCGTGCGGTTTTGTTAAGAATTTCAAGTTTAAAGTTACATTAATTTGTCGATCATTAACAAAAAACACGTTAATAAACGAGGATCGTGTTGTTTCTGAACAATTAGCTGTTACTCTTTGAAACAACGTAGCCAAAAGTCACGTCTTGAATATCATTTAATGTATGGATTTCATCTCTTTGAAAAGATGAAAAAAGCTATTTTTAAAAATTATTATAACATTGATAACTAAAAATTCTAGCTTAAACTAAATTTAAGTAAATAATTTATAAAAAAAAATATTAACAAATAAATTTAAATAAAAAAGTTTAAAATTATGTATGCAGTAAAATTGTTTAACATATAAACGTTGCAATCAGTTTCGTAGATGGGGGTCGTTCGTAGGAGTGGGGGTTTTGGGGGACATACTTCCCAGTGCGCTACATTAATGGGGAACAAAATGTGTATGAAAACTTTTTAAATTTAAAAAAAAATGTAATTAAATGTATTCCAAATCCATTTGCAAGACTAACTTTTGACGATTAACACAAATTTTCATTACAAACATTTAGGAAATCCTGAATAAACTGCCTAAAAAAAGAGAGAAAAAAAAGACCAAAATAAGTACTACATTAACTTTCTTTATTCATCCCCCTATATAGGAGAGTGGACATATCTTTCTAAAGTCATCAGATTTGAAGCTGGGGATTATCTTTAAACTAAAAAAGTATTAATCAAAGAATAAGTTTTTGGTTATGGTTCAGATACATCCAAAAGACCCAAGAATGTTCGTAGAGAGACTTGGATCTGATAAAATACCTTTGGCCAAATTTCAGTCTTAATGTTATCACATTGTTTCTGTAATGACTGGTTATCTATTCGAACATCAACAGTGAACATGTGCCAGACATCACAGAGCATTGTTTTGTCAACTGTGACAACATCTCAAATATAGCTGGAGCACACTCAGCTAAACAGAATCTTGTGGCAATCGCAAATTTGAACAGTTGAAAGTATATATTTGGTTCTCTCCCGTTCAACAGCCCGTTGGGAATAATTAAAAAGATATGTGTCAATAACAGTAAAGAACAAGTCGGTAACGCGCTGGAGAGAACAGCAAGAAACTTTTAAAGCTATTTAAGAAGAACAATTACAATAAGATGCATATATGACGCTTGACAACAGAAGTGATTCAGAAACACTGATAACAGATATATTAAACTTTAACTTCAAAGTGTTTTTGGTACATCTTTCTTGGGACAATTGATCGTGTCCAGAAACGTTTGTGAGGATGATAGAATGAATTGAAACAAAAAAAGCAACATGTGATCTTGAGCCACTTTAGCAAGAATGTAAGATATTTCTCATAATTAAAGCCAGGTTGAGGTAGACAAGGGCAAAACAAAATGTGCAATTTGTGGAATCGTTGTCAACAGAAGTGTTCTAAGTATCACATGATTTCGAAGGTGGCCTAAAGAATTAGCAAGATATTGTAAGCCTCTCAAAATGATTCTTGATACTTTTTTTAGACACACGGGAGGTAAAATTTATGAACATTGGGGAAAATGAAATTTATTTTTTAAAATAATTGTTGGTGTTATTTTACTATTGTAATTTTTTTTTAATTTATAAAATATAATTTAAAAATCTGGCTGAAAAATTCTGATGTGCATTTTTAAAAACGGAAAATGTAGAAAATGTAATCCCATACATATGTATTTAAGTTAATTGTAGATTGTAATTGTATGTGTGTTCAAGTGATGTCGAGTTCTGGGTAAAAAATTAAATTGGCGAGAAAGTATTTATGCAAAGAAGCAGTGTTAGATTAACCAGTGATAAATACTAGCAGTACACATCTGAACTGTTATAAATAGTATCAGGGGAGAGTAATATCAACTCTCTTAAGACGCAACCATATATGCTACAAGGTTACTTAAATTCCATATAGAAAAGTACATTTCACACTTAAATTTAAGCGGAAGTCCTATATTATTGATATAGTTATTTACTTTGTTATTTACTAAATAAATTCCGCGAAAGAAGTTGTGTTGCGTGTCCTTATACTACTACATACACTTACTATGTAGGATATGAAAATTCTTGATTTTCAAAGACAAATAAACTTGTTTGTTAAGTGCACACATTGTGTCTTAAAATGTATAAATGAATAGAACATTTTCTGTGGGCTTTGCACAAGCAATTTTTATGTTTTCTGATAATTTGAAGGAGCCTAAGAGTGCTATGTTTTAGAACTAAATACATCAAATACAAATGTACTCAGTCATGATGACGACTTATAAACAAATCTCGACAACATTTATTATTTTATTTTCATGATTCACACACTGATGATTGTGATTTATTTTTATACTTACATCTGTTCTCCTAAAATGCAAAGCCCTGAATGACTCACCACTAATTCTCCAACTTCCCATGTAAGTAGAAGCATTGCAATTTTGGAACCTGCTGAGTTCAACGATATTTTGCGGACACATGTTTTAAATTGAAATTCTTAGTGGGCTATTGGCCTAAAGTTTATCTGAAACTTTATTTTTTTGCTAAGCCACAGGAGACAACTATATTTACCCATCTTCCCGTTTAGTGTGGAAACATGAAACTTTAGAAAGTCGTTGCTTACACTCCTGTCATGATAACAGGCAAAAAAAAATACTTACATTAAAAATTACTGTAAATCAGGTGCCTAAATGTAGTAAAACCTCCTTTTTATGAGCAAAATTAAATTCTTTATTTTACTCCTCTTTTCATGAGCTTGTTTCTTTCAGAAAAATAATGAATGAAAATTAATCTCATATAAATATCATACAGTTACTTTATTTACATTTTCATTATTTTAATGTTGTAAAATTGCATCGTTATAATTGTCAGAAATCAAGTGACAAAAGTAAACATTTGAATGTAGTTGTCAGACTCGTGGCCCATGTTCTTTTTAAACTGCGTGTCAAAGATGCCACGCAAATATATTAACGACGTCTCGCAGAAAGTTATAATTACCGCACAACAAATTTGTTGAAAATAAAATCCCACACAAAATAGACGCTGTGCTTATTTACACGCATGTTGTTTGACTTTTCACACGGACAGACAAACCTGATTGGGAACATTGTTCATGGCGTGTTGTTGTACACAAAAATTAAATACAAGCAAACGAGTCAACACTTTTTAATGCATTTATTTTGTTTAATTCTGATATTAAAAAAAAAATATATCATTTGAGTAGAAGCTTTGACGGCCAGTTATTTAACGCTTTGAAAAAAAAATATCTTGAAGGCAAAAGCATTGACATTTTTTTTATATTTGGGAAAGATGAGATAAAAAAGAAAAAAACTCATTTTGAGACAAACAAAGCAAGATCATCATCGTTAATCTGATTTATTTTACCACGTTTTTCTTAGTTTGCTTTCTTGTCTGGATGTTTGTCTGGATGTTTGTCTTTCCGGGGCAAAAATTGAATTCCTTTTTTGAACCACTTCTGATCATCCAATTTTGATGAAATTTTGCATGCATACTTGATTCACATGACAATTTAATATTTCATTAATTATAGTACTCAATTCTACTTAATTATAGTAATTATACTAAAAATAAAGATGTATGACGTCATTAACATGAAAATTTCAAGGGAAGTAACATAACCAGGGAATTTTCATTTTTTTAGTTATTTCCCATGTCTTAAAGACATTAAATTTGAACTAAAAAGTATAAAATAAAAATATTTTTAAAAAAGTTTTTAAGATACCACGTTTTGTGAACTAAAAAGAAGAAAATAAATTTTTTCTTGGGCTATGTTGGAACTTCCCTTCCCCTGGGCTGAGCCAGAACTGTTTTGTTGGATGCACATTGTGGACATTTTGTACATACACACTCTTACACACCAAAATATTTTCGAACTNACGTTTTTAGTTCGAAAATATTTTGGTGTGTAAGAGTGTGTATGTACAAAATGTCCACAATGTGCATCCAACAAAACAGTTCTGGCTCAGCCCAGGGGAAGGGAAGTTCCAACATAGCCCAAGAAAAAATTTATTTTGTTCTTTTTAGTTCACAAAACGTGGTATCTTAAAAACTTTTTTAAAAATATTTTTATTATGATTTTGATCATATAGTGTAACCAAATTTCACCGTTCACTAAATCTTGCAAAAAATATCAACTGTAATTACGTGTCTCTTTGAAGGGCCAAGAAAATTACTGGCCTCACAACAATACCTTCCCTGATCACAGATGTCTAAATTGTGAATAATCAACCTCTTGCCATTGTACAACAACTCGTACTTCTCCGGATATTGGGTCGTTATTGGGTCCTCATAGTGATTGTACCAGGTGTAAATTGTTTCATTTAAAGAACTGCTGAAAATAACAAAGATTTCTTTGTTATATGTACTGCTATACAAAACTTTCATCTGGGTAACATACAATGTTCCTATACACACTTATATGTGTATATATATATATATATATATATAACTAATTCTGCAATGTATATCCTAATAACGCTACTAATTTTAGAAAGCAGCGTACTAAAAATGATTCTTTTCGAAATGCCACAATAAATTTGTTTAATTTTTTCAATAAATTAATCAAACAAAAATTAATAAAATTAATGAACGTTTTATATTACTCTAGCAAACCTGTCGTGCGTTGCAAACTTCTCATAAACAATGAATAAATTTAAAGAAACCAATCAATGATGTGTTCTAAAAATATTATGCCAGAAACGTAGGAGCACCCAGTCCATAGTAATAAAAAAGCGTGTTGTTTTTATCGCCGTAAAAAAAATATTATATGACATCATTGTTTGAGCTTATGTTTTAATTTTTAAAAAAGGTAACGATGTAAAAAAATGTTTTTAGAATTTAAAATTATAAAATATTTTATGTACGTTTCAAAAAAAGTTTAATATTACGTATTTATCAAACAAGGATTAGTTATTTGGGCTTTTGACGAAACACGTTGAGGCAGTAGGCACCTTAAAACCACTAGNTATATATATATATGTATATATAAGCAATGGCGAAAGTCTCTGTGGCCAGATTCAAAATTTTAACCAAAACAAACTATTTTTTTTTCATTTAGCAAAGTTTCCAGGTCCCATATGAAACAAGAAAATCAGGGCTCGACCTTGATTGTTTAATAAAGGGCCGGTTAATGAGGCTCTGCATGCAAAATTATGAGGCTTTGAGTGTCATAGTTTAGCAATCACTGGTATATATTAGGGCTGTGGAAATTATAGATTCATTTCTCGATTGTTCGGTAAAATAATGTATAGTTTTAGTCGATAAAATAGTGATACAAATATGGACAATGTAACAGGTGGTAACAACCGATTCATCAATAAATAATGAATCTTTAATAATAAAAAATAGTTACTTTTTTACGTACTAAATTTTCCATTTAAAAAGAAAAAAAAAATTATTAAGTATAAATTTTTAAATAAGCTGTTTTATAAGGAAAAGGATATCAACAATTAAACATTGTCTTTATTTAATTAGCAATAAGAAAATTCAAGTTCATTAACACTTTATTGAACTATTTATATCTACATTTTAAAAAGTGAAATGCCTATTTTTGTTACTTCCCTTGATATTTTCAGTTTAATGACGTCATAATCTTATCCTTAGCTTTAATCAAAATTATCGATTAATTATTCGGTATTTTTTCTAAAGTTAACGATACATTTTAAATTAATCGATAACAGCCCTAGTAAATATTCATTGATTTATGACACAGTGGGGACGTGTAAATTAACCTGGTCACAGAATTATGGTTATAAACTTGGTTTCTTCGGCCAAATGATAACAGATATATGAAATATTCACCTTGTAAAACATTCATGATATTAACATTTATTTTAATAACCATTTTGCAGATTTAAAAGAATTAATTAACTTCATATTCGACTAATGAAACATTTTCATTATATATACAAAAAAATATATACATCACCATATCGCAGAGAATACAAAAGTAAAAATATGTTTCAAAGCACAAAGAAAAAATACTTCTAATCTAGTTTAAAAAAAAAAAACAACTGATTTTCCAATAGTATTAATTCCTTTTTGAAATGTGTATTTAATGAATATCAAATATTTTATAGTTGCAAAAAATACTCACTCTTCAAAGACACATTCAAGAACGGCCTTCTCACCCATTTCAGCAATGACGTCATCCGACTTATATCTCAGCATTGGTCTACTATAGACCAACGCTAAACGATATTTAATAAGATCATTAGATATCTTTTTATGTAAAATAAAGCAAATTAAACTGAAATTGGGCTATTCTATTTATTAGAAATTAATATATTTATATATATATAAAATTATCTTAAGTGTATTGCTGTAATGATTTTGGAGACTTAAGCCGAAATAGAGTGAATTGCAAGTTATGATATTGTATAATACATCTCTACTGTGGCTTATAGCCATTTATTGTATGGTATATCGTTGGACATATATTAAATAATCTATCCATAATTTAGAATGTTGCAATTTATGATATTAAATCTGCACCAATAACACTGAAATCTGTAAATCCCCGACGAACTGTTCTAGGCCACTTGCTTTTTTGAATTTATATAAATGGTTTACTCAACAACTTCTAAACAGGATCTAAATTTAGTTTTTTTGTTTATGATTTTATAATATAATTAAATTTTAATAAGAGAGACACATTTAAAAAAAACAAACACTTAGACGAGTTTATAAAGTTGTAAACTAACTGGAGTATTCTTTCCACCCAGAAAAGTGTCAACTGTTAGGTAAAATAAAAAAATAAAAAAAATAATAACAAATAATAAAAAAAATATTTAAAAAACAATTTGAAACAAATTAAAATTTGAAACAGAACTAATCAATACTTAAGATGCAAAATATCTAAGATTAAGAATAGTGAGAAAATGCCATGGAATCTACATGTCAATGAAATTATTTTTTAAAAAATCAATAAAATCGTAGACTTTATAAAAAGAAACGTTTACAGTCGTAATAAGGGTCTAAAACTATAATGCTACCTCATTGTGATGAGACCTGTATTATAATATGCATCGTTTGTATCGGACCCCTACATCCAATACAACATTGATAAAATTATAACAAATTAATAATAGAGCTGACGGATGTATTACTGGAGACTATTCTAAACTGACAGACTAACACCATTAGTTAAATCAATAAACAAGAAACACTAGAGGATAGAAGAGCCAAGAGTACAGTAAAAATAACAAACCATGTAAATAGTTCAACTCTAGAAATACAACATAAAGATACCTTAATACAACCCTAATACACAAATAAGGTTAACGACACCTTCCTTGTCGATGTGTAGTATTTTCAGACATTAAGGTCCAAAAATGTTGTGATGTGTAATAATTTTAGTGAGCTAAGGCTAAAAATAGATCGTGATGTTTAATAATGTGAGGATCAATTGCCAATAATTGGGATATGTTTTTTAATGTAAGGCATCTGGGGCTAATAATAAGGTCCATGCCTAGTTTGCATATAACTTACTATTATCTAAAACATTTAAGCGAGCGTAGTTTCCATAGAACGTCTGTGACATAATCGGGCTGTAAACGACACAGCGATAATCGATACCAGCCCAAAGCCTTTCGTCACTCTCTTTAAGTGCTGTAAAATGCAGATTTCCTGAAATATAAATACAAATTGTATGCTTTAACTGATTAAATTAAATTGCGTGTCCTAATTAATTTTAAATCTTGATAAAATTAACACACAATTTGGAATACGTTTTCCTCTATAAATCGGTGAAAACATAAGGCATGTTGCTATTTTAAAAAAAAATAGTAGTTTTTATGTCTTTTCAGATAAACAATTTCGAATGAATATAAAAGATACCGGAAAGTACCATGTACACACTTGTTTTAATAAGAATAATAGTTATCTCAGAGGTTTATTTATGTACAAAATTCTTTTTATAAGAATTTAAGATACTTGAGAAATATGTGTACACTTTTGTATCGTATTAATCATAGATACCCAAGAGAGAGAGAGAGAGAGAGAGAGAGAGAGAGAGAGGGGAGAGTATATACTTATTTAAAAAAAAAATGTTTGATACCTATGAGAGTCATGTAGACATTCTTTTCATTAAGAATGAAAGAGACGTTAAAAATTCATATACATACATGTTTTCAGAACAATACAAGATACCCGAATGAGCAATGTACAAACCTTTTTTCATAACAATAATAAATACCTGATTGAGGAATGTACAAACATATTTTCATAACAATAATAGATACCTAAGTGAGGTATGTATACTTTTTTACACAATAACAACAGGTGATTGAGCCATTTACATGCTTATTTCAATTTTATTGATAAATACACACATTTTTAATTAATTTCTGATAGTTTCATGTACGCCCTTATTTTAGTAAGAATATAGACACCTAGGTGAGTCATGTACAAAATTTATTATAGAAGAATGATACATACCTAAATGGGTCATGTACACATTTTTTTCCATAAGAATGATTTATACATGAGAGAGCAAAACACACAAATAATATATCAACTATGATTAATACATGTGAGATTCATGTACATATTTGTTTTCATATGAAAGATCAAAATCTTAAACAGCAATAGAGACATTTAACTTCAATAGAATAATAGATTCCTGAGAGATTCATGTACACTCTTGTACTAATAAGAATGATAGATAACTGAAAAATTCATGTACACTCTTGTAGAAATAAGAATGATATGTATGTAAAGAAGTAATGCACACAGTTGTTTTAATAATTTTGACAGATAACTGAGAGACAGAACTGTGTACACACTCGTTTTTATAAGATTGATAGTAATGTGAAAGATAGGACTGTGTACATTTTTTTTTTCAAAAAAATGTTAGTAACCTGACCAAGATGACTGTGTTCACACTTATTTTCATGAGAATGATTTGATAACTGACAGGTGTAAGTACAAAATTGTTTTCCTTAGAACAGTACATACCTGATTGGTCGATGTACTGGCGATTTAGGTCATTGGGAAACGGCTGCGAATGACCATCTATTAATTTCTGCCAAGAATACTGAAAATCGTTCCCTGGGACACCTTCGAGAGTGCAGGGCATAAACATATAGGTGAATTGTCCACCTATGTAAGTGTGCGGTTCTTTTACCGGGTTGGTTTGTGTAACTTCTGTTAGAATAAACATTCGTTTTATTATTGTTTCTTGGTAGGCAATTTACAACAACAACAACAACATCATAATAATAATAATAATAATAGTAATAATAATAACAATTATAATAATAATAATAATAATATAGAAAAATAATAAAACAAAAAGCAAATGATGTGGAATAAAATTAATTAACTTGGAAATAAAATTTTGTTTTCAATTTTAATGATTTTAATTCTTATTTAAAACTGATATCATCAATTCATAATTTGTACGATTCATCAGATATCTTATAATCACAAAAATTTAAAGTCTCCTAAAAATTCTTATTTAACAGTTGGTCAATGTTTTTAAGCAGCGAGAATTTATAATTTGTGTAACTACCCTACGCCCATATCGTCAAAATGACAGGAGGAAACGTTATTATTACTCAGATATTATTTAGCCAATGACTAAAGTTTGACTCATTGAGTGGATCTATGTCACCTTTAAACCTGATGGTAAAGTAAATACGATTTGTTCAACACAAGGAAATGAAATTAAATGCTCATGACCCAACTAAAGATAGTCAAGGGAATAGAAATAATGTAACAATATTAAATGTATACACATAGAGAAGATTAAATTTCTGAATGTTAAAAGATTATCACATATTTTGACATAGACTACATATTTTCAGTTTTTTTTTTTAAAATTGTAGTGAACACCTTTTAAAGTTCAAAATGAAAAAATTAACACTGTATGTTTAACGTAATATTTGTAATTGATCACTATGAACTTGTAACTTTTAAAAATATTCCGTTTAAAAATTGAAAAGAAAAACAGTTTTGAAGTTTCATAAAATAAAAATATATTATAAATAATAAAATACTAGAAATGTTGAGACGAAAAAATATAAAAAATAATAACATACTAGGCAGGTAGTGATGAAATAAAAATATTTTAAAAACAATAACTTACTAGGCTTGCAGTGACGAAAAAAAAATATATTAAAAGCAATAACCTTCTACGCTTGTAGTGACAAAATAAAAATGTATTAAAAACAATAACTTACTAGCTTTGTAGTGACGAAATAAAAATATATTAAAAACAATAACTTTTTAGGCTTGTAGTGACGAAATAAAAATATATTAAAAACAATTACTTTCTAGGCTTGTAGTGACAAAATAAAAATATATATAAAAAATAACTTACTAGCTTTGTAGTGACGAAATAAAAATTTACTAAAAACAATAACATACTAGGCTTGTTGAGACGAAATTATTTAGAAAAAGTGTAGAGGTCATCGTCAAAAATGTCACATTTGAATTCAGCCGTTTCTACGTCCCTTGTGAACCCGGTGTATTTTAGTTGCATCCCGTCTTCAGAGATTTTTACAGTTGGGTCTTCGATAGCATTTTGATAACGACGAGTCGGAAGCAGCTTGAACCAAGTATAACTGAAACATAAACAATTCAAAATGTGTATGGGGCACTTTACAACAATAGCAATTATTCTGATGGACAAATGTGCCTGACACACTCTATGACAATAAAATTTACTCTGATTGATAAATGTGTATAACACACTCAACAAATATAACCATTAGTCTGATTAATAAATGAATATGACACATTCTACAAGAATAACAATTAGTCTTATTGACAAACGTGTATAAAACACTCTACAAACAAACACAAATTAGTCTAAATGACAAATGTGTTTGACACATCCTACAAAAAGAACAATTAGTCTTATTGACAAACGTGTATAAAAAACTCTACAAACAAACACAAATTAGTCTAATTGACAAATGTGTTTGACACATTCTACAAGAATAACAATTAGTCAGATTGACAAATGTGTATAACACACTCTTCAAAAATAACAATTAGTCTGATTGACAAACGTGTATACAACATTCTACAAAAATAACAATGAGTTTAGTGACAAATGTGTATGGCAGTCTCTACAACAATAAAAATAAGTTTTATTGACAATTGTGTATGACACACTCCTCAAAAATAACAAATTAGATGGAAAAGACGTAAACAAGGTAAGGGTTCGCCTGACTGGACGTAAGAAAGCAGCGAACGTTTTGGAAAAGATACTTTTTCAACAGGCATACGGTCTCATTACTAGATCTCCAACTTTATGAAGCTTTGTTGAGTACCCTACTGTGAGGGTAGCAGGCAAAAATATTAAGTCATCTTTTATTAGGGGGTGGTAGCCAAAATTAAGGTTTGTTCCTAATAAGAATAATTGAAAAAAAAAAAGTCATATTTAAATCTCCAAATTTCTTTGTAGGTAGGAGAATAAAACTTGAAGTTTTTGAATATCCTACGGTAATGGTAACTCAAAAAAAAAAAGTTGGGCTGTTATAGGTTAATTTAAATTTAATCGTTAACCTTTAAAAAAATCCCCGAATAATTAATCGGTATGTTAATTCAGCTCAAAATAAGATGTATGACGTCATTAAACTGAAAATTTAAAGGAGAGGTAACAAAAACAGGCAATTAACATTTTTTAAATTTAAATGTAAGATCTTATTTTAAAGTTTACCATTACAAAATCTATTTTCTGATATGGAGAAATTTGTACGTAAAGAAAGCAAACTATAATTAAGTATTAATAATTAATCCGCTA
This sequence comes from Radix auricularia, assembly GCA_002072015.1. Lineage (NCBI taxonomy): Eukaryota > Metazoa > Mollusca > Gastropoda > Lymnaeidae > Radix > Radix auricularia. The sequence continues at coordinate 485,018 of MUZC01003382.1, read as the reverse complement.
TTAATAAATCGGAAAAATTATTTAAAACAACCTTTTCAATTTTAAATCAATATTTTATCGATTAAAATAATTTTAATACATAACAATTGTACCGATTAATGGAGAAATTAATCGTTAATTTCCGAAAGCTTGACAGAAAAGAATTTAAATTATATGCTCGATTGCATTACGGACAATTTTTATTTTTTACTTTTTGTTGTTTCCCNCCCCCCCCCCCCCCCCCGTGAAACCGCGACACACAGACAACACGGTTTAAGTTAACATTAGTGCAGGTAGCGTGTTTAATCGTTAACTTTTGAAAAAACAAACATTTTATTTCATGAATAAATCTTTCATTCTGATTAAAGATAATCATCTCCATGGAAGTAACAAAAACTGGTAATTTAAAGTTTTTGAGTTATTTCCCATTTCTTTAGACCGAAATTTTAAGATTATTTTATACATATTTAAATGCTATTGAACGTTTTACTATGATCCTCTGTAATATAGATCATGCAATCTAGGTATTACATTTTATAAAATATTTTTTTAATGAAAAAAAAAATATGACAAATATTTTCTAAAATCTAATAGAATTTATTTCCTTACAATTATCATAATTGATATCTAATCTATAATTTTTAATGAAAATCGAAGAATTAATCGTTAATTTCCAAAGCCCTAGCTTATATATTTTGTGTATTCATCTTAATCATGGATTAAATCAATATGGGATTAAATAAATATTAGGCGGACTCTCAGTGATAATTTAAAAATAATGTTACCTCATAAAATACACTTATAAATTAATCTCCAACTTCCCATGTTGTTAGGAGCATGACATTTGGAAAGTTATGGAATGTTAACCCGAAATGGTAACCGGCAAAAAAATATAAATTATTACTCACTAGAGGTCAGTGGCCCGATTGTAATTTTTAACTCACTCATCACTAATTCTCCAAATTACCGTGTAGAAGCATAACGTTTTGGAAGTGGTTGAATATACACACTACAGCAATTGTAATAGGCGAAACAATTATCCCTCACTATGCTGCCGCTAGTCAATGTAGCTTTTTCTCCTAATATGGGCCTTATAAAACAGACGTTTAATTAAATATCAAATTTCCCGAATATGTTGGAGCGTGAAATGTTGGTTAGTGGTTGAGAACCTCCCGAAATGGTAACAGGCGAATGAGATATGTAATTTATTAGCTCAATAGGTGTTCTTTTCTTCTTATTTTTTTCGCTAGCACTACAGACAGACACTAGAGTACAGTTCATATAATAATTGGCATATATCCGTCTCGCGAGACGATGGTGTTGGGTTGCATTTTCTTGAGTAGATGTGATGTCCTAACCTTGAGTGACAGTCTTTACCGCAGCTTTTACACACGAATTTTGTGCTTCCAAATGTATTGGCCTTTCTCCTAGCTCTTCTGTCTGCAGCCTCCTCCATTTTTCGCTCCTCGGCCACTATGCCGCCTTCTTTGAAAACTGTGCGCAACGTAGATCGATCTTCTGCCTTACACTCCCAGGCACTTGTATGTATTTTGACTGCTTTCATGTTCCTTTGACAGAAATCTTCAAATCGTAAGCGTGGGTGATCTGTTCACCGTGTAGGAGGTCCTTCGGAATGCTGCCGGGGCTCATTTTTTGACATGTCCTAGCCACCTCAGGCGTCTTTCACTAAGAATTGAGAACATGCTTTGGGTATTGGCACGCGTTAGGACCTCACTATTAGGCACTTTGTTTTTCCATTTAAGACCAAGCATGCCACGCAGGCATCTAAAACTGAAGCTGTTAAGCTTGCGCTCTTGTGATGTATAAGTGGTCCATGTCTCGCTCCCATATAGTAGTGTACTGATGACACAGGCTCGAAAGACGCACAGTTTGGTTTTCTCCGTTAGCTTGGTGTTTTGCCAGACCCGCTTATTTAGTTTAGCCATTGTTGCGGGTGCCTTGCCAATTCTGCTGTTTATATCTTCTTCAATGGACAGTGTTTTGGAGACCTTGGATCTCTAGGAGGTGAAGCTATCCACAACTTCCAAGTTTTCATTATTGATATTTATGGTAGGAGTAGGTCGAGTGTTTTGGCCATGATGATTGTCTTTTCCAAGCTGATTTGCAGAACTTATTATTTGATGGCATTGAAGAAACTTGACACGAGTTTTTTTAAACCAGATTCCTTGTGTGCTGTTAGTTCTGCATCATCCACACATAGTAGCTCTCGAATAAGGATATCTGTCGTTTTGGTCTTGGCTCGGACGCGGGCAGTGTTGAAATGTCCTCAAACAGCTCTGGTGCGTAACCAGATTCCCTCACTTCTATCTTTGAATGCGTATCGAAGAAGTACAGAGAAGAAGAATGCGAAGAGTTTTGGTGCGAGTACACAGCCTTGAATAACTCCGCTACTGACAGGGAAGGCCTCTAACTTAGCTCCATCGAACTGCACTGTACCAAGCATATTTTCAAGGAACGGTCTGATGATTGCTAGTAGGTGAGGGAGAAAGCCGATATTTAGTATTTATATTATGATTTACAGTTAAATCAATTTCAAACTTTCAAACAGTGCAACGTAGGTCTTCAACGCTTACTAAAATTCTATTTTGCCTCTGCGCATCACGTATATTTTGCTAGTTTATGATCAATGCATGTAAATATTTACATTTAAAAAAAAAGAAAAATAACTTGTTAAAAGAACTTAAATCATGAAAAATGTTTGTATCTAACAGTTGTACGGTATTGGAAAGATTTTAAGATTTTAAATAAAAAGATTTAAAGCAAAATAGCTAATTTATAAAATATAAGTGTACAACTATTGAGACAGAATTCATACACCAAGCAGTTGAAAAAAATGTGAATTCGAAAAATTAGGTCCAACGTAAAATTCGGCAGTAAAAACAGCATCTATAACCTAGAAGAGTACAACAACTTTATCAAGTCAAGTTGCTCATCCCGATAAGTAAGGTACAAGACTTCCCATTTAGTTTGCTACAGAAACCTAAGGGGGATCATCCCCTTTTCCCTGAGGGATATCTCGATTGCCCCCACCCTGTGGAAAATCCAATCTGGTCACCTTATATTTTTATAAAGTATGTATATTTTATATGGTTTTGACACGGTCTTGTTTTATGACTCGAGATCGGCGCTCGAAGTCCTGCTGTCTGAGAAACGTAGCACCAACCTAGTCGATGCCATCTTTAAGGACATGGGCAGACTCGAGAGACTTGGTGGTAGGGTCACAGTGCAGTGGATCCCTAGCCACGTGAATGTAGAAGGTAATAAAATAGCAGACTCGCTGGCAAAAGCTGGAGCAGCCCAACCCCGACCAGATGTCCCAGTCATAAATCTTGGGACAAAGACATGGGATAAATGGTTCCAGGAGTTGAAAGTTTGAGCGACAGCCAGAGGGGTATTCGCTAGCAAGCCATGGCCAAGCAGATCAGACCAGGGGTGGGGTATAGTCGAAGGGAACAAAGTTTGGTGACCCAAATGCGCACCGAGCATTGCCCGACAAAATCTTACTTTAACAGGCTAGATCACAAAAAGGACCCAATCTGCCACCATTGCAGCCACGCCTCTGAGACGATCACACACTTGTTGACGTCATGTCCCGTGCTAGACATAGCCGGGGAGGTAAGGGGGGCAGGGGAGTCCTACGTTCAGACAATGTTGTATGGCTCTGCCTAACAGATGGAGCAGATTGCCCAAGTATTAGCCAAGGCCTTAAGAGATTAGATCTCAGGTCCAAAGAATATGTGTTTAGTTTAGCGGAGAAAACCAAACTGTGCGTCTATCGAGCCTGTGTCATCAGTACATTACTATATGGGAGCGAGACATGGACCACTTATACATCACAAGAGCTTAAGCTTAACAGCTTCCATTTGAGATGCTTGCGCCGCATTCTTGGCATTAAATGGCAAGAAAACGTGCCTAATAGTGAGGTCCTAACGCGTGCCAATACCCAAAGAATGTTCTCAATTCTTAGTTAAAGACGCCTGAGGTGGCTAGGACATGTCAAAAGAATGAGCCCCGGCCGCATCCCGAAGGACCTCCTATATGGTGAACTTGCTTCAGGAAAGAGGAAAACAGGTCGCCCACGCTTGCGATTTAAAGATGTCTGTCAAAGAGACATGAAAGCAGCCAAAATACATACAAGTGACTGGGAGTGTAAGGCAGAAGACCGATCTACGTGGCGCACAGTTGTCAAAGAGGGCATCATAATAGCCGAGGAGCGAAGAATTGAGGAGGCTGCAGACAGAAGAGCTAGGAGAAAGGCCAAAACATTTGGAAGCACAGAACTCGTGTGTAAAAACTGTGGCAAAGACTGTCACTCAAGGATAGGACTGCACAGCCACTCGAGAAAATAACCCAACCCAACGGTGATGCACCATCGTCTCGCGAGACGGAAGGATGCCGATGACTTAGTGGAGGGTCACAACTTTTAATTTTTTTGTATTCTTTAGTAAAATTTTATTTTATTTCAAAAAATGTATTTAGGGGTATCATTAAAATCAATTTAAAAAGCTTTAAAAAAAGTGGTAGTTTTATTTTAAAAAAATATATTGTCATATTATCTAGATACTTTTAACCACCAGAAAAATTAATTATAGAATTCGTTTTATGAGACAGGTCTATTCTATCACAATGTTTAATAATAAAGATGAAAAAAAAAAAAACGTGTGGCAGGTTGCATATTGCCCGCGAGTCGCACCTTGCCCACCCCTGATTTAAGCAATCCTTAATACAAGAATACTTAAAAGAAAATTAACAAATGTAATCTGCTTGTTTGTTATCCAGAACAAAAAAAAAATTAATTAGGTTTTGATGTCCCTATTTGTTTTGTAATCATTTTAACCCATTTTCCAATTTGCTCGAGTTTTTTATTTCAACATCGCCATTTTTTTAATACTTCAATTACATCAAGTGAAGCGCACACTAATTTCAACTTTTATCACAAACTCTTTTAGGAAATCGATGGTGATCCAAATACTATTGATTTTTTTAAAAAAATTTTTGTCATCTCAATATCTTTCTTACAACTCACGATTTATGCATTTACTTTTAAAAAAATTATCGAGAAAAACACAAAATAATTCGATATCTTCAGAGAATTTTCCGGAATACTTTATAGTAACAACTGCTTTTAAAACACGTGAGTATCGTGCTGTGTACTGAGTTTACTTCCTGCTAGACAGACGTTCTGTGTCAACTCGATTCATAGGAGCCGACAATATATTATGTCACCCACATGGGGGTGAGGATCATATTTAGTTTACAGGGTGTGTTGAGGATAATCGTTTGTTTATTTTTTAGAAAAGTGATCTCACATAAAAGCGGGCATCTTGAAATGTTTAAAGGGCTACATGACTTTTAGGATATTAGAGTGTGCATCATTACGCCGCTCTGTGGTCTATGCCCGTGTGTGTAAGCGCTGCACTTAAAGATACATCGGTGAGAAGGGGAGGTTGCGATCTTGCCGTATCACAGAGCACCTTCGTGCGATTAATCAAGAAACACACTGTTTCCTGTTTCCCATCACTTTAATGGTCGCGACCATCTAGGCGTTCATTACATTGCGGTCACCACCATGGTATTGTGCACCACCAGACCCAAGAGGGTCAGTCTGGAGAAAAGAGTGACTCAGGTGTATGTGACTCTTGCACCACAAGGGATGGATGTTGCGTTTTCACTGACCATTTATTCGTTTTATCACATCCACTCTCCTCTTTGATATATAATTTCAATCTTCCTACTCTACTTTCATTGAAGTTTTTGTATATCACAGAAGCTATGCTTTTAGATTTTCATTTGCTTTAATTCCTTTTATTTGTTAATTATTCGTTGTTTGAAGAAGGCTATTTGCCAAAACGTTCGCTGTTTTGTTACGTCCTTTAAGGCCAACCAATACCTTGTTTAGATGTGTTCAATTAACTACGGTGGTCGAGTGGCCGGTACGCTCGACTGGCGTACCGATGCTCATGAGTTCGAAACCATGAAAAAACAAGGATTTATTATTGTGGCCTAGGGACTCCCGAGTCACCCAATTTCGAATGGGTAACTAACTAAAAATAGTGAGGCGGCAGGGTAACCGCATAGCCTTGACCTGTAACCGCTGCATCACTTGCCAACAGATCATCTGTCATTATCTGTGGACACAATTGTCTTCTGCATAGGAGCGTATGTATATCTAAAATAAGATAAGAATAGCTAATTTATAATACTGATTGCAGTCTCCCAGCATAACACTAAATTTAATTTATTCTAAAATCATAACAAAGGGATTGAAATATACACATTTTTCAAATTGAAAAAAAAACTGCTGTTATGAGAAGGTAGGGAAACATTTAGCGCGTGCGGGAAAAAACTTCAAAAATCGGTTTACTTCAATTATAGACCACCCAATACAAGTGGGTCAATTAGCAAACCTAGCAAAACTCTTTCCCATACAAACAGGACATACAATAAGTTGGACCGATACCAAGGCAGACGTTTCCCGAGTTACAACTTTATAGATGCTGGAGATTTCATAAATGTAACAATGATCTTCATAAACAAAGCAAAATTTAAAAAGAAAATTGGCATATAAAACTACATTCCTATTTAAAAAGTATAATAATGCACTGACACGTATGTGGGAGCAGGATTCCTCATCTCACAGCTGAAATCAAACGTCTGGTTGTAGGTGTAGAAATATTCAACTCTATAATACTGTCTATTACAGTCCTCTTAAAGAGAAATAAAGAAATAGTAAGAATATCTATGCAGCACTGAATTCAGAAGATTATTTTTTTAAAATTGCTAAACGTTACAAGGCTTATAGTGACAATGTTTAACAAAAGAACATTTTAGAAAATGTTATAACTTTTTATTATTTAATTACCGCTGCGAGTGTGTGTTAAATTGGATATAAAGATTATTTAAATAATAAAAATTAAAATTATTCTAAGTTGTTGATATTTAATGATACACAGTAGATGAATATGTCATTTAGTCATTTACAGAATGTTTTTAAATATTTTTTTGTGTGAATTTTTAAAATTTATTTAATTTTTTTGTTTTTTTTTTGTTTGGTTACACCAAAAAAAGACCGTTTTGTTGCTAATGATATAGATAACATATTTATAAAGTTTGATTATGCAAATTACACCATTTAAAAGCTGGAGTAAACCGAAATCAATAGTTTATTTTTCTTGAATATCACTGTAATTTGTTTTTAAATTTAAGCATTAACAATCACACAAAAGCTGAAACTTTTTTTTACATGTATCATATCATTATTTAAATGTATTATATCAAAATTTACATGTATCATAACTTAATTTACATGTATCATATATTAACTTAAATGTATAAAATCTTAATTTACACGTATCATATCTTTTCTGGACTTTTCTGTCACAAGAAAATCCACTATAAAAAGTGCTGATAAGTGTCTTAATATTTTGCTGTTTTTTCTATTCCCTAAATTGTAATTAGGGTTTACCATTCTTTTGTATTTAGATGATATGTTGCCTAAAATGAAAGCTAGAGTTACCAATCTACTGTCTACTATAGCATATTTATTTCTAAAGTTACAAATCTAATATATCTAGTTCGGTTGCTGCTAAATTGCAAGCTAAAAAGAAGTATCTAATATAGCTGGTTTAAATATTGCCTCAATCGTAATCTAGAGTCATTACTCTTAACATTGGGATCATTGTCTAATTTGACAACTAGATTCACCAGTTTACTAGAGTGAAAAGTCTACTTATTTAATTTGACGCAATGACTAAATATTAAGCCTATCTAGTGTAGCTAGTTTATTTGTTTTTGTATAAATGATAAGCGAGAATGACACATGTAATACAGATAGCTCATTTGATCACTTACATGCAATCTAGAAAGACTCATCTAGTAGAGCTAATTTAACCGTTGCATAAATCGTAAGCTATTAGAGTCGCCAGTGACAAATATCATTTATTTGATTTGATACATTTTCTTAAGTATATGTTTCGATGACCAAACTTGTAAAGCTTTGTTTAGGTAACGGCTAAAGTGTGCGCTGTGGCGAGAAGTCAAATTCATTTTTTGTTGTCAACGATGATGCTTATTTTTTTCAACGTTGAATTACTTAGTCAGTTAAATCTTTACTAGCGTTTTGAAAATAAATATTTTTAATACACAGTGTCAGAAAATATTACTTGGATCGGATATAAATAAATGTTAAACTTTTTGCTTTATTCTGCTTACCAATTGAAGTAAAAGATAAATTATTATTATTTTTTTAAAAAAAGTATATTTTATTTGAAGCGGTTTCTTTAAAGTTTTTCTTTGGATGTCAGAAGATCAAGCGTTAAATAAAATAAAGATAATTCATAAAATTATGAACTAAGAACTATCAAGACAATAGAAATTAATGTGTGAAATAAACGTGGGTCATGATACTGTTGGTAAACTTACGATAACAAGCCTCGACTCCGGAGATGACGTACAAGCAGATGGTCATTAATAGACATGTGGGAATACCTGCCATGGCTTACGTTGCACCTTATTTAAACAATATAAAAACAATGTAAATTTATGTAATGTTATATTATTAGCACATTTTTTTTTAATTACAAAAATTCAGCAATTCGTTAAACCACGACTATTCATACAATGACTAAATTGTGAAAATTAACCACATGACTAGACTATTATAATCTCCTAAATGAACTTAACCCGATTCGACATACAAGAGACAGTAGGTATCCCACTATTCCATGTCTATTAATAATTCTATCAGCGTCGAACATTTAATATAATCATCATCTTTATAAAGGTTCTCAGTCCACGAAGCATTCAGCTACCATACACAGATGTCAACTAGCATCTACATACACAGATGTCAACGACCATTCTCATACACATATGTCAACTACCATCTACATAAAAAGGCATCAATTACAATCTTCATACAAAGATGTCACTTAGCATCTACATACACAGATGTCAATTTACACCTACATACACAGATAGCAATTATCATCTACATACACAGATGTCAATTACCATCTACATACACAGATGTCAATTACCATCGACATATAAAGTGTCAGTTTAGGTTTGCCTGCTGCAAATGTCATTAAGTTACATTTCATTACCTAAGATGTCAGTTGACATCTTCCAACTACATATGTAAATTAGCATATACGTAGCAAAGATTTCAGATTTACGTTATCATCTTCAAACTAAAGCAGTCACTTAACATCTTACCACAACATATTTACTTAATATTTACATAACAAAAATGTCACTTTACATATTCCAACCAAAAACTCATACAGCAAGTACTTAGACTTGTGTATGCATGACCCTTATAGCAACTTACCAAAGATTTTGATAGAAATCTTTCGATAAGTATTTAGCAGAAGTTATAACGAGCTCTGCTCTGGATGATTAGCTGACTCCAAATGAAAACAGGTACACGCTGCATCAAAACTTCTAAAATTTAATTAAGAATATATTGATTTAAATTTTAATGGTTGTTTGTTTTAATAACAATATGGCCCAGATAATTATTTATTTTTTCTGTCTTCCAAATATTAATTAATTAACTTACACGTTTAAAAAAATTGTTTTTGAACAGGGTGTCGTATAAAATCATTCTTTACTTACAAGTTTAACTCAATAATTTCGGTACACAAAACTATTATTTTAGTAACGTAGACGTCCATAAAATACGTCAAGCCATTTTGACCATTTTAACTCCCCCCTCCCCCTGTCACAAACAGTCACAAAACTTGGGATTTCCACCCCTCCCTCCTAAAAAAAAAAATACGCCATACTTTTGAACAAAAATATATATTTTTATTAACAAAATAATAATAACAATTTATTTAAAAATACCTTGACGTCCCAAATAACAGGACACCCGCTTCCCCGCTGTCTAAAATTGTCCCACTTTATTACATCTCCTCCCCCGTCTCTGGCGTGTCGCACTTTATAGACGGCCCCAAAGACAGTCTCTCGGGAAGGGGTGGCAACTACGTGGCTCGACAGACGAGTATGGCCGCGGAATTTATTTATTTATATAGTTTATATATATATATATATATATGNTATATATACACACACACACACATTAATACTCCTGAAAACCTTCGTGACGAATTAAAAAGTTTTAACATTTATTTCAAATTGGATGGTCACGATAGAAATGACTGATGAATGTGACACTGCACAATGTGAGGACATTAAAAATTGAATTTAGTTTTTTTTTCATCTCACTAAAGAATTAAATTTATTCTTTGAGGTAGATTGGGAATTGAGATCGATTGCCTTTCAATTTTCTGTATTCTAGATGAGCCCCGATATTTCAAATAAATTTTGTTTGCCGTCATTGTCTTTGAGATTGAACAAGTACACAGCCATAAAATAAGTAATAAAAAATACACCCTTGAGTGTCTATGAATATCTTTCGTATTATATATAGCTCAAAAGCATCATTAAAACTATACAAGATTATCGTTAACAAACTGAGTTAAAAAATTTTCGCACTGAAGACCCCCCCCCCCCCCGCTAAACTATTTAGCAAATAAGACTTAAAACCAGAGGAACAAAGCTAACCGATTTAGCCAGGAAGACTACGCTAGAAGGGCCCACACTAACAAGTAAGCCACTATACTAAAGGCGTCACGTTAATCAACCATGACATCTCTCTTTCACAACCTCAGTCCATATGACCCTTTCGTCATTTACTGGTCATCTTTACCAATCACGCCTCGACTACGGTTTGACTACAGTTACTAAAGCCAAAATTTCAGAGCACATATAGTTTGTTCTATATCATTTAATCCTGATTTATAAACTTTTTTTTCTTTTATTGCAGATACATTAGAACAAAGTTATTTTGGCCCCCGGCTAGAAGTAGCGACTGAAATAATGTTTCAAACACGTCTACATTGAAATCTGGCTCTTGATGTCTGTAGGTATCAAATAAATACGAGATCCACCAATCGATGTATAATCGTATGATACGTATAATTTACTGTAAAAAAAGTTTATGTATATATNTAGATATATATATACAAATGTTCGTATGTATGTAAGTATGTGTCTACGTGTGTGTATTAATCTAGGACTATATAGTAGGTTTTAAAAGAAATTCAGCTGTGCTTTATTATTTAAAAATTAAACGTTTACTTCATGAGCCGAAATGATGATCATTCTTGCTTGATTTTCTGAAATGCTTATAAGCAAAACCTGTAATCAAATTAAACTGCACAAAGTCTACACAAATTATCAGTTTAAACAAATAAAAATATATTTAAGGCATTGTTAACATTGCTGTGGCCACACAATTTTAATTGTATAATTTTCGACCACATTGGCATGCTTACAAAATATGATTAAACTTTTATTCTGTTAAACATGATTTAACAGTAGAACAAAACTAATAAACTGGGCTATTTCGTTAATAAAACAAACAAAAATTAAATTCAAAATCAATAAAGTTTTAATGAGTTCTCAGAAATGAACGATAATTTACTGGATAATTGTTTTAACATTTTAATCGATTAAATCATTTTTTAAAAAAGAAATTTGATTAGAATTTTTAAAAAATATATAATTTTCCTTATCTACAAATTTTTATTTATAATTTAAAATTCAAATTACCTACATACTTCTCTCTTCTGTTATTATTATTAAAATAGACTTGAAAATAAAAAAGGTTTTATTGCTTATTTATTATAGATCAAAACGCATTTAAAGTGTTACGTCACACAATGGCGGTGTCATTTAAAGATCGCGACTTAATTATTTTGCGAAATAATGAATCGATATTCCACTTAATGTATGTTGGACGCAGTGGTCGAGTGGTAGCGCGCTCGACTGGCGTACCGATGGTCACGAGCTCGAATCTACGCTAAGGCTTGGATTTGTCCCCGAGTCACCCAGCCCTAAATGTCTACCTAACTAGACAATAGTTAGGCAGCTGGGTAATGCGTGGAATCCTTATAGCAGTGGCCTGCGACGCAGCACCACCTTCCAACAGATCATCTCTCATGGTCTGTGGACGCAAAATTCTTCTGCCTAGAAGGAGGGTCTGTTTTTTCTAAGATGAGATAATTATGTTTATATGACAATATAATTAATCTAAATTAATCAGTTAATCCATAACAATGTACCTAATTAATCGATCTTGTTATTCCACACTAGAATATCAAATACATTTTGCATATATTAACATGTGTTCCTCTGATCACATACTACAGATTTGAAATACAATTTATGATAGGCTGCTTTAAAAGTAAATGAATTTTTTCCTAGTTAGTTATATATATATATATATGACAGACACACCTCTGTTACGAAGGTGTATAACAGGCATACACCTTTGTTTTGTGGGTGTATAACTGACATACACCTGTGTTATGTAGGTGTATAAGACACACATCTAACCTAGGTACCATTGGCAACTGACCAACATCTATGAACACATAAAAACTTTAAAGACATAATTACTCTTTGACAGTTTTAATGTTTTGTTAACAACATTTGATGAATTGTCGTATTTTTTATTATGTCAATCATTTAAGTTTAAGCAATGAAATTAACTTGCTTATAAATAAACAAAAGAATATAATAATGTAAAAAAAATTCGGAAAGATATCTGTCACTGCATTTCAAACAGGAACATATCTTACAAAAAGCCTGAAATAGAATATTATCAAACATCAAAGCGATGTGACTTGAACATTCCTTCTGTTTATAGTCTATAGACACTCGCTGAATATGGCATTAAAATACTTGTGTGTGTTCCTGTATTTGTGTGTGTGTCTGTATTGTATTATTTATAAGAATCGACATCAATGAAATAATAAAACATATTTTTGAAACATTGTATAGCCATATTCCATGGAAAAGAATTAATGATTACATAAGGGTAACTAAATTATAATATAGTACTTAGCGTATGGTCTTTAAGCTAAAAATACTTACCACTGCTTTAAGATCATACTAGAATACACAGTTCTCGAATTATATTTGAAACTAAATAGAAATCATACTCTTTAAGAGATATTTTTGCTAAGATCTTCCACTTTAAAAAAAACAACAATCTAGCATATTTATATTCTTGCATCTAAGTAATTGAACTATTTCATCATCATTTTAGAAACACAAATAATTTTATAAAAAATAAATATTTAAAAAGTCGACATAAATATTTTGAAACATTAAAATTAGATTTAGGAATTCAAATTCCTAAAAAATTTTAAAAACTCTTTTCAAGAAATCAGCGTGTCTAAAAATGAGAATGGTTTTAAACTTGAATCAATAAAATATGAGTTTTAAGGCTGTGAATAACCATATAGTATGTGTGCTTCTATACGAAATAAAAGTAGTCATATCTTTGTTCAGTGTATACCTTTAAGTAACCATACCTGACTTGACTTTTCTGTAGTTACCCATCCTAATAATTTAACTGAATATAATTTTTTATTGAATAACCACACATTATTCAAAATTTACTCTTTCATAAATGATTTTATCAATAAAAGGTGTATCTTTTCTTCGCTCCAGTTTCCTTATACATACATAACATGCGATACATTTTTGGGTGGTAGTAAACTGATTTTTTTTACGCAATTAATTTTCCATCTCATCTAAGGCAAATGTAAGCAATTTAGTTTTCATTTTAATGTTCCATTGAAATCTTCAAATAATGCAATTAGCGGAATTATGAACACACAAAAAGCTTGTAGATATATTTCTGTTGTTCCAGCTATCACACATTTAGTCAGTTTTAGTCAGTCAGTTAAAGTAATAGATTGACAGAAACAGAGATTTATAAACATAAAAATAGATAAACAGACATACAAACCTGATTTATGGATGAATGTATTGATGGAAGAATAACTTCATTGAAAACAGTGCATTTTTTTTTTAAACACAGGGCATTGTCAATTTAAAAAAAAACAAAACTTTACGTAATTAATATTGATTGTTTTCATATGCTCAATACTCTTTAAATATTAGCTTTTTAAAGACCGGCTCAATAAAAAATTTAGTTTAAAAATATGGCTACGTTCATCTTTCTAAAGTATGCGATCATTTACATTGTGTTAATATAATGACCAACTATTAATAAAGAGAACAATTAAAAACTATCCGTGACGTAACCTTAAATTATTAAAGCTATATCCTATTTAAATTATGCATTTTACAAGAATAAATGTAAGTCCCTATAGTATAGCGGTTTTATATATGTTTATATTTTTTTTAGTTATATAGGGTTATATTTATTATGAAATTTTAAGGGTAAGTGTGTCATCAAATTTATTACTGTAAAGAACTGAAATAAAACGATTACCTCTCAACAAATCCATACATAAAAACAGATACTCGTGTTCGCATGGACTGTCTCTCAAACCGTCGTTTGGTTCTAAAAATACGCAATCCGCATCAAGCGTATCTGGCTGGTGCCGACCCCAAAGGTTGGATGAGGTATCAAGTGATTCATTGTTTGAGATCCAGATAAACTTGCCTTCACTGTCGATATCATTTGCACCGACCCAAACTGACAGTGGACATAATTTGGAAATGTGATTTTAAATTTGTATGTATGCTGATTAGATCTTTAGTACTTGTTTATTTGATAAATGCATTTAATGACAATTATACTTTGATAAAAACGTAATTTCAATTAAGCATTTAATAATTTGACAAAAATTACCATGATGAATTCTCGATGAATATATTTTAACTATGATATCAAGCGATTCGATGTGGGCTAGTACTGTTCCATTTGTTTCGCAGTCAGCCTGTTGGTAAAATACAATCTGAATTAGGATAACTCAATCTTTTATACCATATTAACATGTTTTAATGTTAGTATTGTGTTTATAAAAGTCTCCAAAAGATTTTAAGGCAAATTTTTTTTTTTTAAAAGATAATAATAATTGTTTAAAAAATTCATTTAAAAAATCTGATTGCTTAAGTAAAAATAATATGTCTTTTTAAAAAAAGTAAATTTATTGATAAGACTTTGTCATATAGTTTTTTTTCAATCAAGAAAAAAATTATATAGTTGTGTTAAGCTAACAAATAAACGAAAATATCTTAGCTAGGATTTGTTTGCATCTCTAGATTTAAATATGTCAGACTTTTTATAATACGAATAAAATATGCGATGGGCTAACTCTCCCGGGGGCAGATAACATACAGATAACTTGACTTATTCGTATAAAGCATACATATGAAATGACATTTAAAAATAATAAATTGAGATATGTGAAACGAAAGACACATTTTCATAGTCAGAGTAATCATTCCAAATAAAAATGCTCATTTTCCGATAGACCAAGGTAGATCAGAGATTAACTAGTAAATTATTAAGATTTGAGATTTTATTTAGAAGGTGGGAAGAGAAACTATTACTATAATCTAAGATTTTCATGTTAAAGAATCACATTTTTTCTAGTTTTAAAAGCGATTTTACGTACATGATGCAATGTTACATATGAAATCAAATATGACATTATTTTTTAAAACAAAAGTATGCCGCGATTTGTATCGAACTATACATTTGTTAAAAGATAACGAGTATTGCTGAACCAATATAAGTTTTAATTGTTTGTATTCGTGTACCTATACATTTTAAGATAATGGGTTTTGCTGTACTAATACATTTATTTACACCAGGGGTGTGCAAACTACGGCCAGTGGGCGCAAACGGCCCGTTACGAAGTTCAATGCGGAGGCCTGTGGTAAATTCGAAAAAAAATCAATAAAAATATTTTAAAGTTGGAATTTTTTTACTTCGTTCGAGGCTAAATTTTGATTTGCTGCAGCCCCTTGATGATGCATTTGTTTTTAATGAGACTTTTGCTTTACAAAGTTTGTCCATCCCTGGGTTAGTTCATGGGTATTGCTGTACAAATTATTATCACGATAAACTACACCTATTGATCGATCAAGTAACGTATTTTTAAATTGTATGTGTGCACAAAAATTAAACAATAAGCTCTTATTGTCCGTTAGCATTTAAACATCTAAGAATTAGTTCTTTATTTAGAATCAAATACGAAATTACAGATCTCATTTATCTCAATAAAAAGGACAGTTGGTACGAAGTGAAAGGAAAAAACTTGTCATTGATCTCATTTAATCATAAATACTCCTATACCCTGGCTTATTTGTTAAGATACGAAATAACCGCAGGACTTAGCTACATCTTTAATGACACAGTCATCCACAAGATCTTAATTATTATCATTACATTCATAGTTTTGAAATTGACAAACGAAACCCAACCTTTTTAGCATGGGGGCTTAATGATGAACACCAAATAGTGTCAGTTCTTAGAAGCGTATGTCATTAATGCCAACATTAATGGGTTGTTTGTTTTTTTTTAATTAGTTGTAGAATGTTTTTATTTTTTTTTTTCATCTCTGCTATAAGATAAATTTGTGTTAGTTGCATAATAAGTAATTTTTTGACAAATACTTTGATTCTGTTTAAGTCGGTCAAATGCCGTACAGTTTCTTACGAAATACCTCGATGTTTTCTTAATATGATTTGTAAGCCTTATATTTGAGTGAATTAGCAGTCAAGCACTCGCTGTTCTAAAAGATCAGTAATAAATGGCAGGTGGTCTAGTGACAAGTAACGAGCTTGTTTTAAAAAGATAACAAACTTCATTGTTTTAAAAGCTTGATTGAAAAATAGATACGCCTATGCGAATTAAACGGGTTTCAAAAAGAAATTGAGCTGAGGCCCTTTTACAGCATAAAGCGTAACATATGTCTCTCTGGCAAAAAACGATGTAAAATAGGGCGGTTATGCTTTAAAAGGATTCAATAGTCTAGATTATCACTTCTCTTGTGGACATTTATAGACTAGATAAGGCTTCTAAATGGATCAGACATCTCACAACATATTTACTCAGTTGTTGTTTTTTTCCCTACCGCTTTCCAAAGTCTTGTAAGGATAACATTCCCAAAAAGGTTAACAATTTAAATAAATTAAGGGATATTTTACCATTCAATGATTTTAAAGATCTGAATATTTGAATATTGGTTGAAGCAATTGACAGTAAACAGATGAAGAATATGAGAAGCTGACTCAGTAATTATAGTATGATTTAATTTAAAATATTCCAAAAAAGTTATTATCGGGGCTGATTTTTTTCTCCTTGTTTATATTAACAGATGAAAACTTATGTGTACAGTCAGCTGTGTACAGTCAGTCAACTGTGTACAGTCAGTCAGATGTGTACAGCCAGTCAGATGTGTACAGTCAGTCAGCTGTGTACAGTCAGTCAGCTGTGAACAGTCAGTCAGCTGTGAACAGTCAGTCAGCTGTGTACAGTCAGTCAGCTGTGTACAGTCAGTCAGCTGTGTACAGTCAGTCAGCTGTGTACAGTCAGTCAGCTGTGTACAGTCAGTCAGATGTGTACAGTCAGTCAACTGTGTACAGTCAGTCAGCTGTGTACAGTCAGTCAGATGTGTACAGTCAGTCAGCTATGTACAGTCAGTCAGCTGTGTACAGTCAGTCAGCTATGTACAGTCAGTCAGATGTGTACAGTCAGTCAGCTGTGTACAGTCAGTCAACTGTGTACAGTCAGTCAGATGTGTACAGTCAGTCAGCTGTGTACAGTCAGTCAGCTGTGTACAGTCAGTCAGCTGTGTACAGTCAGTCAGCTGTGTACAGTCAGTCAACTGTGTACAGTCAGTCAGCTGTGAACAGTCAGTCAGCTGTGTATAGTCAGTCAACTGTGTACATTCAGTCAGATGTGTACATTCAGCTGCGTACAGTCAGTCAGCTGTGTACAGTAAGCTGTGTACAGTCAGTCAGCTGTGTACAGTCAGCTGTGAACAGTCAGTCAGCTGTGTACAGTGAGTCAGCTGTGTACAGTCAGCTGTGTACAGTCAGTCAGCTGTGTACAGTAAGCTGTGTACAGTCAGTCAGCTGCGTACAGTCAGTCAGCTGTGTACAGTAAGCTGTGTACAGTCGGTCAGCTGTGTACAGTCAGTCAGCTGTGTACAGTCAGCTGTGTACATTCATCTGTGTTTGTTAAGTTTTCTTTTTACTAATAGCTTTGTGTCTGCTTTCACTTTAAATCTCACATTATGAAGATTCCAGGGTAAAGAATTTATTTAGTAACACACACAAATTTTAGAAATGTTTTCAACAAACACACATATTTCGTTTAGCAAAATAAATATAAGGCGTTTCTTACTAAAAAAAAAACACATTATATTTTACCCTTGCTTCCAGCCATGTTTTCTCTGTACTTTTGAAAGTAAAACATTTTTCTTGCAACTCAAATTTGTCTGTCCCATAGCAATAATCTAAAGGATCATAAAGATTTCTCAATTGATCATAAATGAATTTTAAATTATAACAACAATTTAATGTATCAAATGATTGATTGAGTTGATACCATGCTAGAACATAAACTTATGAATTATGTGAATATCTACATAAATGTATATTGATAGTTTAACGGGCTTATTCATTAATTATTTTTCTATACCTAAATTGAAATCCATACACAGATAATCAAAATGTTTGTCACACAAATAGTCATGTAAATGGTCCGATGTGATGGCCACACAATCTTCATCATTATTCCCTGGCTCATTTTGTCCCCACAATTCAGAGTTCTGATCTAATTTTTCGTTGTTTACGATCCATGTAAATTGACCTTCGGTGTCTAAGTCATTAGCTCCAACCCAAACTGTACAGTTATATGGACAACAAATTGACATTAGAAATTAAAAAAAAAACTTTATCTAAGATTGAATTTTAAAAACATTACCATTGCGATAACATTACACTAGGGCTGTTATCGATTAAATTTAACTTAATCGTTAACGTTTGAAAAATTACTGATCAAATAATCGATTATTTTGTTAAATATTGAAATAAAGGTGTATGACGTCATTAAACTGAAACAGTCAAGGGAAGTAATAAAAACAGACAATTGATATTTTTTAAAAGTTATTTTTAAAACATAGTTAATGAAAATAAGTTAAATAACGCATTAAAGTTTAGGCACTTGAATGAAAATTTCTAAATAATTTTAAAATATAAAAGTAATACAGCCATATAGAAATTTTTTGATGAATAACAAAAAGATAAAAAAAAATCATCATTGTATCCCAAGTGGTTCAAAAATTTTGATTTTTTTCTAAGACCTCATAATCACTTTTTTTCACTAGGTTGTTTTTTTTCACATTTTGTGCCATTGTATGGCATTTCTTAAAATGCACATAACTTAAGTATTTAAATCAATTAAATTTAATATAAAAGATATAATATTGTTGGGTCATTTATTTTAAGTATAAGTAGTTCAATAAAAAATATATGATTTTAAATTTGGTTATTGTTATATAATTGAAAACAATGTTTTTTTTAATATAATAATTGTCCTTATAAAACATGGTAATTTTAGAGTTTAAAACTTGTGACCTTCATTAACGGAGAAGTTTGAACGTAAAAAAAAAAAAAAATTTTAAATTAATTATTTATTAATAAATCGATATTTTTTAAACTGTTTTACTTCCCTTACTATTTTATCCATTAAAATAATTTTAATCGATAAAAAATTACCGATTAATCGAGAAATTAATCGGTAATTTCCGCAGCCCTACATTACACTAAATTGTATTCAAATAATGAACATCTTACACAAAAACTAATAGTAACGTGATAAAACTGTACAATTCAAATATCTTTAACCGATTAACACGTAGATTAATTAACTGTTTAGTGAGTTCTTATTAAGGACATGTAAGGCCAAAACATTTGGAAGCACAGAACTCGTGTGTAAAAACTGTGGCAAAGACTGTTACTCAAGGATAGGACGGCACAGCCACTCGAGAAGATGCAACCCGACCCAAATGTGATTCAACATCGTCTCGCGAGACGGAAGGATGCCTTATACTAATTATAAAGCATTTTAATGTATTTAAATTGTATCACTTCTTTTTGTAATTTTTCTAGTCACTCTTTTGTATTAAGAGTCCTAATTTTTATTTTAAAAAAAACAAATAAAGGCAACGCGTATTTTTCTAATTACCAGAGGTGTTGAAGGTTTCTGTAATTATGTCTATCTGTTTCCGTGCTTCAATCATTGATAGAACAGTTCCATTAACAGCACAGTCGGCCTGTATGTGGGACGTTAACAATGCAGGTTAGATCATGTGTTTCCTAAAATGGCCAGGCTACTATTATCTTATTACTATGAATCCAACATGGATAAGTTGATGCAAACATCAGTTCTTTAAACACGGATAAACAGAATGTCAACTTCAAATTTCATTCATAATACCAAATAGAAATACATTACATATGCTTTTTCTTTAATTCTACCCAAGATATCCCTTAAGACAACAATTCCTTAATACCTATTTACATTATTATTATTATTATTATCATTATATTAACAATAGTTAAACAAGTATTTTACCTTAGCCTCGTGCCAATTTCTTTTTTTATTGCTTATTGTGAAACATCGTCCATTCATTAAAATATTGCGTTGTCCTGTACATGAAGAGTCGACTTAAAGAGAAATGTTTATAAAATGTAAAGATTTTAAAAAGATTAAAAACTGTTTAAGTAGAAATAGCGTTATATCAAACCTTATTATAATTTGTTACTTTAATGTCTGGTTTTATATTAGTACATGAAATGTATTATTATATGTTTGTCCTCATGTAGCTACTTTAAAGCGTGTGCATATGTATATGTGTCTGTATTTTTCTGTGAATCTAAAGTAATAGGCGAGTGTATGCATTTTTCGCATTCATTAAGTGTACACGTGTGTTTCAATTTGTCAATGTATACATGTGACTTTGACTACATATATTCACATATGTTTGTGCGTGATTAGGCGTTAAACTTTAATGTTCGTATTTTACTATGTTGTGTGTCTGTGTCTAACGTTCTCTGCTAATTTATTTATATTGGTGCGGATTTGTTGCTTGTTTCCTATTTATATTCGTATGGCTGAATAAACTGTGTTGTAACAATATTTCCCTGTGTGAGTTACATGATGATTGGATATTATTTTAAAAAAATGTTGTGTCTGGCTATTTGCATGTTTTATTTAAAGTGTATGTCTGAGTTCCTAAATGTGTTTTTAACAATGATGTGTAAAATGTGTACTGATGTCTTTGTATGATGTTGCAAAACATTGCTTATTCATGGTTAACATAACAGAAGACATAATGTAATATTTGTTTGCTTATATTACAAATGTGTAGGCATTGTTTTAAAGAATTCAAAAAGTAAAACCTGCAGAGGGAAAGTTTCCGGGATATATAGAAACATTTAGCTTCATGTCAAAAAGACATGTTTACAAAAAGAGTAATTCTGTAAATAAAATTCAAAATCTTTCAATAACCTACCTATTAATGATTGTCTCTAATAAATGACTATATTATAGTAAAAGCAAGAAACGATCACAAGTTTAGACAAGAAATCATTGCCTTGATAAGGAATTATCACATGATATTGTTATTTTAATTTTATTTTGTTCAAAAACTAAAGGGTTTCAAGTTTCAGATACATCTTATTGTAGTAACGATAGGTTGTCAGTAACTAGTTCAATTTTTAAATAATATTTTAAAAATAATTCGAAATTAAAGGAAACTTCTAGATTTAAATCACAGCCCAAAGCTTTTACTTTATTAACTTTAAAAGAAAATGTTTTTGAACAATTTAGGAAAACGTATTCATAAAGTTAGCAAGAGGTCTGAAATGAGTCACATTATTATAAAACAATAATAATAAGCCGTTTTTAACATGTCTCTAATTGTGTCCAGAGTAATTTACAATGTTTTAATAAACACAATTTTTTTTATTTCTAAGTGTTTTCTACACTTATCAAAAAAAATATATATAAAACAAAATTAGAAAAAAAAAATAATTCATGAATTAAATATGTATTTAATTCTGATGACAATTTCTAGTGATTTTTTTAAAATTTTCCCCTAAATATATATTGAACTTTTATTACCTTGAAATGGAGTTAAAAAACAAGTGACGAAAAAAATGTTAAAAACCCATGCAAACATTTTGCCTTAAATAATTACTTAAATAAAACACTCTAGAAATGCAAATATTTTTTTTTGAAGTAGAAAAATCCAAATTTAAAACAAAATTACTCTTTAATTATTTTTTTTTAAAAACATTTCGCGATATAAAGGAAAACTTCAAATGAGCTTAATGGGATTTAATTTGGTCATTTATTGTAAATCACAATTTAAACTTCCCCATTAGTTATATGCATTAATGTCATGGAACAATCGAAAACAATGAGATCATTGAGTTCTTCAGCTGTAGCAACGACTTTCAGGAAACAAAGAGATTTAAGATAAGTAGTGCACTTAGGGATAGCATTGAATGAGTGTGCGGAAATATGTGCCGATAGCAAATATATATATATATATA
>MUZC01003382.1:352211-459678 GCA_002072015.1 Radix auricularia | reverse complement strand
CTCCATCCGATTATATACATAGATGTATAAAAGCTTATATTAAAATGTAAAATTGATAATTCGTCTTCAATTAAATATCTTCTTTACATTTATTTCTATAGCTATTTAACGGTGACTAAGGGAAATTCGTTCGAACCATTTTCGTATGATTTTATTATTGTAAAATACAATTAAAATGTTTAGAAAGGTTCCATTTCCTTTACAAATAAAAATGCACCAATCTTACCCAATTACATACTATAACTATAAATAATGCAATTTCAACAGCGACTATTTTCCATTGTGGCAATTCATGCGAGTAATTATCCAACTAATATGCGCAATGGCTCATTTCTTCTAAAATCAAACATAAAGTAAAAACCATCTCTGAAAAAATGATTGGAGATTGATCTTCTCATTAACAGTTTTTTAAGTCACATTCAATGACTTACCGTTATCTTTTATTCAAGCACCCATGCAGATCGCATCGGCAGAAACTTGTGTTCATAAAATTAACGGAATCTTTCATAATCCAGTTCATACTTTAACTATACATAAAAAATTACGTGGTAACGTCTTTTCAATATTTAATTTCACTCTAAGCAAGGAATATTTCATAATCCAGTTCATACTTTAACTATACATAAAAGATTACGTGGTAACGTCTTTTCAATATTTAATTTCACTCTAAGCAATCTATGAAATGAATCGTTATTTCACAACTAATACAAACACACAGTCACACGCACACACAGACGCACATACACACATACACATAAACACACTCGCACACATGCATATTCACACACTCGGATTATAATCAAGATAAAAAGTAACATCAAATAAATTAATATAATAAAAGCTTCATGACGCCACTTAATGTATTTTTTTACGGCGCGCAAAACCACACCCTCTGTTAATCTCAAACCCAAAATCATTATGATTTTACGTCTATATTTTCAGTTTTAAAAAAAGTTAGCAAGAGTTGCGTGGTATAGGGGCTTCACACACACACACGGACGGAAATGTGCTTAGGCGCATTATTATATAGATATCTTAGAACATTAGTCTATATAATTTCCCATTTAGGAAAAGAAAAATGTTTAAGGACAAAAATAACTTCGCAACAAATAAGTGAGTTGAAAAGAGCTCTCTTATTGAAATTTAATGAATCTTAGCGCATTGTCTAATATGAAAAAAATGATGAAGATGATAACGTGGGAAAGTCCAAAGCTAGTGAAACATTAGGCAGACTCTGTGTCACTGTTTGCAACTAAGGGGTTTCAGCTTACAAATAATACTTAAGGCATAGAGAATTGTTTTTCTTATAACTTCACTATACACATGTATAGTATACTAAAGAGATCGATGCAAGGTTGCTCAACCATATTCACACAAAAAGATTAAGATAAGATTTCACCATAAAATTGAATTAATAAAAGTTTACAGACAGTAACTTATTAGTATACAAAATGAGGGGTAGGACTGCAATCAGGCTTATAAAAAATTAAATGGAAAAGACGTAAACAAGGTAAGGGTTAGCCTGACCGGACATAACAAAACAGGGAACGTTTCGGCAAAGAGCCTTTATCAACGAACATACAATACACAAATAAAACGAAAATAAAAATAAAATGAAGAAACTTAGCTTCGATGAAATCTAAAGAATCCAAGGGAATCAAGTAACTTATTAGCCAGGGCAGGACTGTTTAGTATTTACAAGTGTCTGATGCGGTGTCAACTGTCTTTCAAATTGTCGCATGAGACGTGATTGGTTGAAAGAGATAACGTAATGAGTGGAGGTGTCCCAGAAGGCTTTGGGGAAAAAAGGAGATCAGAGTGTGTAAGAACAAGGAAATGTTCTTGAATGTGTAAATGATGAGTATCACTGTGTAAAATTGTACAAAACGTTTAGTTGTGGAATTTAAGCTATTTATGTCTCTCATTGATTTTAATATTATCATTGTTTGTAAGAGTTTGCTATTAATTAACGCCTACGGGAAAGATAGGGTCTAAAGGCAAAGTCGTTACACATATACCATACTATCGTTCCAAACATGATCTTCGTTGTCAAGGATCTAATAGCCGCAGAGCTACAGAGATAATTAAAAACCACACTGCATGTGTTTGACATTGACATGACTACTGGTAGGCAGCAGCCAGCAACCACGCCCTCTGACGTCTTATAAGTGACGTTGCCACAGCCAGCAACGACGACCGCTGACGCCTTATAATATGTGACGGCGCCCCAGCCTGCTACCACGCCCCCTGACGTCTTATAATAAGTGACGTTTCCACAGCCAGCAACGACGACCGCTGACATCTTATAATATGTGACGGCACCCCAGCCTGCTACCCCGCCCCCTGACGTCTTAACATACGTGATTATGCTACAGCTAGGTACCACGCCCCGTGACGTTTTATGATAAGTGATGGCGCCACAGCCAGCTACAACGCCCTGACGTTTTATCATACGTGATGGTGCTACAGTTAGATACCACGCCCCTGACGTTTGATGATACGTGATGGCGCCACAGCCAGCTACCACGCTCACTGACGTCTTATGATACAGGACGGTGCCACAACTAGGCACCACGCCCCCTGACGTCTTATAATACGTGACGTTACCACAGCTAGCTGCAACGCCCCCTGACGTCTTATGATATGTGACAGCTCCAAAGTCAGCTACCACACCCCCTTGCGTCTTATAATTTGGGCCAGCGCCACAGTCAGTAGGACATAGAGACAACGGGAAGTAATCAGGACACGAAGAATCGCTCCCCAGCCTTACGGATGTTATCCAAGCCATCTTTTGTCGACATGCTAACGCAACTTTCCTGCAAAAATAGATTACATAAGCCACGCGAAGTCAAACGTATCCAAACATCTCTTTTCTTGTGTATTTGTAGGCGTTATCAAATGTTACCATTTCTCGTACAATAGGCTTAATTCATCGAAACAATTGATGTTAAGATAAGGAAAAATTAATACTGAAATATTCGATGACTACACAAATCTTTATCTACAACAATACACTTCAGAATTCACATGGAGGAAACATTTGCTAACACTGTAAGTGATCTTCTCTCTCTCTCTCTCTCTCTCGCTCTCTCTCTCTCTTTCTTTCTTTCTACTATGCATCCCTCGCGTGGCCCTTTTCTCCATGTTCTCTTGATTTTCAATTGACAGCGTGATGGCCTAATCACGAATAAAATGATGAGAGTTGTCCACATACGATTACGACGTACAAAAATCATACGCATTTAATTATTCTTTCACATTATGATAATACACACAAATCAATGAGAACGCAAGCAATGTGGCATTTTCAATTTTAACATTTTTCAAGAAATACATACTAAAAACACATGATTTCTTGTGCATTCAAAAAAGTACAGCTGCATGTATCTTATTTGTCTGTTGGGCCGCTTTCACACTTGCAGGCGTATATTTCTCACACATTCCGGCTCCCATTAAAACACATATGTCCTTAAAACATTATAAACTTGAATCCAATACTAGAACTTATTCACAGACTTTCAATGAAATGGGTTGAGCATCCCGCTCGCCTTTTCTCACACTTTAAACTCCCTATTGCATTCAGGGTTTTTATACATCACGTGATCTTTCTCTAACAATCATATCTCAAACATTTTTAAGTGACACTTTACTTTGAAAGTAGTGACGCATAGTTAAAGTAATTTTGTAAATGTAATGTTATGTAAATATACAAACATATATATATATATNTATTTCTCTTCATGGTTCAAATATTTCGGACACAGAACTGTCTACCTGCCCAACCGACCAATCAGCTTACAAAAAAAGGTCGTGCACGGTGTGGACGTCATCGAGACCAACCATGCATTCAATTGAGGTCAATTACATTGTACAACAGATAGCCAGTATTTCGTAGTGTAATTGTTATTACATTAGGCTCAAGCGTTAGCTCAGACATTAAATTTTTAATGTTTGTTAATGTTTTTTTTTAATTTTTATATATTTATTTTTTTGTGCCCGCTCATTTCCCACTTTCTTTTCGAACACGATTTCGCAACACCACAACAAACACACGATTAGTGGAAATAAGTTTGACAAATTACCTTTGTCATGTTTGGCCAATTAGCTTATGGTTGGCAAGCTAAGATTGTGTATTGTTTAGGTAACACCAGTGCTTCCAGACAAACAATGCGTCACTGTTATCTCGAAATCGAGCTTCATTCGCTTCGTTCTGGCTTCATCGTGAGATAGTTTGTCTCTATTCACCCCCCCCCCTTTTCTTTGCACTATAAATGAGCAAATATGCGGCGCATGCTCCGCCACGGGCATCAAGTATACTATAAATGTATTAAACCACTGTTATGTTGACATTTTTATTACAATGAATATAAAGTATTTAAATATGTTTCATAAGGCATACGATAGGATTATGATGTAGCCTATAATTTTCTTTGTAGCATTTGAAATCTTGCTTAAGACCTACTCCTCGGTGCGTCGATTAAGAAAATGTCAAAATGATCTCTTCATTTGTACACAGTCTGCTTTTTTGTTAAATTAATCTACTTCTGATACATGTACGCTCATGTTGTGTAAAGTACGCCCACCGTTTGAGCAATATTACACTTACAATAGTTTACCCCAGACCAATTTAAGTTTTATGTTTGTTTGATTGATTTTATCCTTCCATTGTTTTTTTTATCCTTCAGCTTATTATGTAAATACATTTAAAATTTCGGAGATTTAACAAACATAGTGTCTCTAACAGAATTGATCCTAAGTAATTAAAACTAAGACCAGTTGGGATATCTCGCATTGGTTAATCAGCTGAACCAATTCCTTTAGTTATACAGATAAAATAGAATGACTTAACTGCATTCCAATTAATGTTATTCTACAGAAACAATGGGTCAATTAATTCAATCGTAATTAAAGTTCATCTAATGAAACTATAGGAAAATAACAGAATATCGTACAGAAAAAAAGACAACAACAGACTTTACGTGATACGAAAATCCACAATTAACCAGTGACTAGATAGAAAATATCATTAAGGTATAGAATAATCTTTGACCACAATGAATAGCCATCCATACCCAGATCAGATTTTAATTAAACAATAATACAGTTCTAACAAATTTAATTTGGTTTTTGTCTGGGACATACGATTTTTTTTTTTTTAAATCCAGAATTTTTATTTATATATAAAAATACCCTTTGTCCAAACAGTTGATAATGTGAATCAATTATCTTATGCTCATGTCAAAATCAAATCTTTGTACATAACACATTTGTATTTGATAAACAGTTACGGCAAAAAATGGTCACGTCATGTTTCTGTAGCGGGTGAGTGTGGTGAGTGGCAGTGGGAAGGAAATAAAAAAATAAAAAATGTAACTTTCGTAAGCACACACAAATATATACATTGAATAAATACGAGATTAACGCAACAAACATTAAATGAAATAAAAGTCGTAAAAATAGCTTTTAAAAGTAACCGACATTCCAGGAACGGATATTATCGCTGAAGAGTTGATTAAACAAGAATGTGACGAACTACATAACCAACTACACCTACTTATATATCCAGAATCTGTCAGGAGGAGACAAACCCAAGGGAATGGTATACATGCTCATAATCCCATTCCCAAAAAAAATCAAATTGTAACCTGCTAAAACTATTGAGGAATCTCACTTCTTGATGTATCGTAGAAAATCCTTACAAAACCCCATATCAAAGATACTTGAATAGTATAGTGAACAGACCCTAGAATACTATCTATGTTGATTCCGACAGAATAGATCCACTCAATATCACATTTTTAATATAAGATGTGACCTGAAAAATTGCAATAAAAACCGAAATTTCCGATTACTGTCGACCATAAAACTTCATATGATAGCGTGATAAGGAATTACCAATTTCATGCACTGCGGGAACATTGAGCCCTTAAAAAACGAACTCGGCTCGTGTATATGACAATGGCAAGCTCATAAAGAAGCTAAAGGCACGTGGAGATTAATCAAGGGAGTTTACAGTTGACCGCTGTCTCAGAAAAGATTTACTTTCTCTTATGCTATTCTACATCACTCAAGACATAATCATTAAAAACGTACACGTCTGTTATATAACAAACTACTTCAAGAGAAAAATAACAGAACCAAGACCATCAGGAACCTTGTATAGCCATCAACTACAGTACGCGACATACGCAGGCAAAATAGCGCTGCTGTGTAGAAACAGTAGTGAAATAGCTTGAAAATGCCTCTGTTGAAACTGTTCTTATAGTGAATTAAACGAAGACAATGTATATGATTATGTCTCGAAAAATTCGTTATGATAATATCATAACTATAAACAAACATAAATATAAATAAGCAGGAATATAAACAAACAGAAATATAAACAAATACAATGAGATAACCTAAGAGGTTAAAGAAAAGTTAACATCAGGCATCCGCTCCTACATCAGATTACAAAACTTCAAAGAAGCAAAAACCTCTCATGGGGGAACAAATAAATATAAATTACATCTCAATCAATATACAGTCATTAACTTACACTAGCGAGACTTGGACCCTAACGAAAAAGACAGAGAACCTGTTCAAAGCTTGTGATAGGAAAATCCTCCGGCACTGAGATAGTATAGTGATATCTAAAGAATTGTTATAAACCAAGGAATACAGCATTTGTTTAATGACCGCTCATACAGACCAAGAGGAATACCATCTGTACAAATAACGTTCATACACACCAAGACGAATACTATGTGTAAAAAAACGTTCATACAGACCAAGTGGAATACCATCTGTACAAATAACGTTCATACAGACCAAGTGGAATACTATCTGTACAAAGAACGTTCATACTAAACTAAATACATGTTCTTTGGACCTGAGAACATATCTCGTAAGGCCTTGGCTATTACTTCGGCAATCTGCTCCATCTGTTGGGCAGTGCCATACAACATCGTCTGAACGTAGGACTCCCCTGCCCCCCTAACCTCCCCGGCTATGTCAAGCGCAGGACATGAAGTCAACATGTGTGTGATCGTCTCAGAGGCTTGGCTGCAATGGCGGCAGTTGGGGTCCCTGTTGTGATCCAGCCTGTTAAAATAAGATTTAGTTGGGCAATACTCGGTGCACATTTGGGTCACCAAACTTTGTTCCCTTCGTTTTAGACCCCACCACTGGTTTGATCTGCTCGGCCTGGGCATGCTAGCGAATACCGCTCTGGCTGTCGCTCCATCTTCCCACTCATCGTGGCAATTTTCCCTGAAGTAGTCCATTAGCCACGTCTTTGCCCTAAGATACGTGACTGGGACATCTGGTTGCGGTTGGGCTGCTCCAGCTTTCCCACGTCCTCTAAGATAGCATCGAATAGGTGGGTGTTTCGTTTCTCGAGTCACAAAACAAGACCGTTTCAAAACCCACTAGTTCCGACCCTTGCAGTGTAAGGTGCACACTTTCCAGGGCCCTGTGAATAGCTTAAAGCTCCGCATCGTAGTTCGATGCTGTGGTCCCACAGGGTCCTGAAAGTTCCTCTTTTAGTGGCCCTCTTAATGGGTATAGGATGAGCGCACCATATCCTGCAGTTCTTTCTCTCCGGCTGGTAGACCCATCTGTGAAAACTTTCACTGGGGTTCCCGCGAACCCTTCAATTGTCTCAAGGGCAGCCACTTTCTGTACATATTCCGGGCTGCGATTCGTTACCGTAGAGTCAGCAAATGAGAAATGTATAGTGTATGTATCGTTTCCGCAAAGCGCGGTTTTATTGGGAAGCTAGTTGTTCTATGTCTTTTTCGTGGCTGTTGAACAGTCCTATCAAGCTCGAGTACTTGATGCATGAACGAGACCGTTCCTATAGACCTTTGGAATACCAACTTTGCAAAGACCGTTCATAAAAATCGAGTAGAATACCATCTGTACAAAGACCGTTTATACAGACTATTTAGAATACCATGTGTACAAAGACCGTTTATACCGTCTATTTGGGATACCATATGTACAAAGACTATTTATGCAGACCATTTGGAAAACCATCTGTACAAAAACCGTTTATACAGACCCTTTGGAATACCATCTGTACAATGACCGTATATACAGACCATTTGGAATACCATCTGTACAAAGACCGTTCATACAAACCAAGAGGAATACCATCTGTACAGAGACCGTTTATACAGACTATTTGGAATACCATCTGTACAAAGACCGTTTATACAGACCATTTGGAATACCATCTGTACAAATACCGTTTATACAGACCATTTGTAATACCATCTGTACAAACGTCGTTTATACATACCATTTTGAATACCATCTGTACAAAGACCGTTCGTACACCATCTTTAATCACAGGTAATAAATGAAGACTACGCTTGGTAGGATATGTTGAAAGGATGCCAGATTATAGAGCAGCAAAAAAAATTTATTGACAGAAACCAGGAGACAGAAACTCACTGGTCGACCAAGACTAAGGTGAATATATGATGGGGAAATGGACCTGTACCAGCTATGTGTTCGGGCGTGCAGACGGACATCCATCTATCGAACCGAATAAAAGGATTCGGGCGAGCATGCTAGGGCCATACATGATCTTTTGCGTCACTGATGATGATGATGATGATGATGATGATGATGATGATGATGATGATGATGATGATGATGATGATGATGATGATGATGATGATGATGACGATGACGATGATGATGCTGATGATGATGTTGATGATGATAATGATGATGATGATGATGTTTATAATGTTTACAGTAACACTACACAATAAGATTAAATGTCTTATAAAATGTTGTATCAAAACAAAATTTAAAGAATAAATATTAGGGTAGCAACTTATTTTTTAAAAAATTCCAAACAATATTTAATAAAATAATAAGTTTGTATACCGAAATTATTGAGTGCAAGCTGCGTGCAAAGAATGCGGTAGATAATATTTTTCGATCACATTTTGTTAATTAATTTTTTTTTTAAAGACAAAGCACTTAGTTAAACGACCTTTAATTTTAAAATTAAAAATAAATATAATGACCATGGCCATTTCTGCAGCAAACAGACATCGATTAAATTTTAATCAATATATTCTTAATTAAAGTTTCGACTTTTTAATGCAGCGTGTTCTTAGTGTCATTTTGTAGGTGGCTAGTCAGCTGGAGCGGAGATCATTTTAAATTCAGCTCAATATTAGTTTAAAGTTTTCTATCAAAACCTTTTGTAGGTAGGCTACACGTGACATACATCATTCTTTGTAGGTAGGTGCTGAGTGATTTTTTGGTTGGACGGGGCAAAATGGCATCTTTGGTATGTCAATATTTATTTAAATTTATATTAGATATACAGACGCTCCTTCTATGCAGAAGATAATTGCGTCCACAGACCATGAGAGATAATCTGTTGGCAAGTGATGCAGCGGTCACAGGCCTCGGCTATAGGGGTTCCACGCATTACCCCAGCCGCCTAACTATTGTCTAGTTAGGTACCCATTCAGAGCTGGGTGACTCGGGGACTCCTCAGGCCCCGAGAAAAAATACTCACCTTCGTGTGGATTCGAACTCGTGACCATCTGTATTACAGTCGAGAGCGCTACCTCTCGAACAACACGTCCCAAATGTGTAGTAGTAAGAAGTCAACTGACATCTTCGGTATGCAGTTAGCCACTTACATGTGTAGCTAGAAGATGTCAACTGACATCTTAGGTATGTAGTTGGCCACTTACATGTGTAGCTAGAAAATGTCAACTGACATCTTAGGTATGGAATTAGTAGCTGTAATATGTAGCAGGAAAAAAACTTAACGGATACCTTTGTATGTAGGTGCTATTTGGCAACTTTATATGTAGGTGATAACTAACACTTTTATATGTAGATGCTAACTGACACTTTTTTACGAAGGTGCTGATACGTATTTGTGTATGTAAGTGCTAATAGACATTTTTGTACGTAGATGCTAACTGAAACCTTTGAATGTAGATGCTAATTGACTCCTTAGCATGTAGGTCCTGAAAACTTTAATTGTAGGTGCTAATAGACATCATTATTATGTAGGTGTTAATTGACATTTTTCTTATGTAGATGATCATTGACTGACACCTTTGTATGTATGTGCAAATAGACACCTTTGTATGTAGGTGCTAATAGACACCTTTGTATGTAGGTGCTAATAGATACCTTTGTATGTGGTGCTAATAGACATCTTTGATTGTAGCTGCTAATTGACATCTTTGGTTAGTAACGAATTCCTTGCAAACTGACAAAGTCTATAAGTCTTATGATCATATTAAAGATTTAACGCTTCTAGAATTGTATATAGGACTAAAAATATTGGCTTACCTGTTTGGACGATTTGTAGACGCTTAGCCATTTAATTAATTTTGGTTTCTTGACAATTTGCTGAACTGTCGTTTATTTAAATTAATATATACCAATACATCTCACTTAAAATAATGTTTTTGTTTTTTTGTTTCTATTTTAGTTTTTTTTAATAGTTTACATACGGTGCGTTAAAAACCATGGCAAATTATTATCTGACGTGTCTTTTAATAACTATCTGTTTGGGCGCCGCCTCTGGATGTATGGAATGTAATGGTAAGTAAACAAACAGTAACGACCATAATTTCCCAAAATAATGTCTTATTAACTTAGTCATTCTAAGATACCTCTATTTTATGCAAATATTTATTTATATTCCTTCGTAACGTTAGATTTCTTTTTTTTAAATCTCCAAAATATAATTTTTTATGGAGATGATTAAACTTTTAATTCAATGTTTGTTGTTTTTTTTTTGTTACTAATTAAAACAAAATGTTTCACACTTTTTACGCCAGATCAAATCAAAATTTTTTTAAAATATTCTATAAACGGTATAGTTTTTTAAAATACATGTAATTGACAAGTATACAACATTTTTTGTTAAAATAGCAATACCCAAGTTGACATTATATTTTGATTTCATTATATCCATACTTATGATAATAACATACAATTAAAAACGCTACATTCAAAAAAACGTCACCCGTTTTGTCATCGAAACCTACAAATTTGGTGAGAAGTTAAGATAAATTATTATTTTGATTAGTCTTGCTTACGATTTAGGAAGCATATAAATTTGCTATGCTACTTTGGTATTTTTAGCTTGCAGTTCATTTATTAATGAGCTTGCTATATTAGAGTCGCAACTCTAATTTAAAATGTATGCAAAAAGTAACTAGCCATACGAGATTGATCATTCTAGCTTACTATTTATGAAAAAAAGTAACTAGCTATACTAGATTGGTCGCACTAGCTTACTTTTTATGCAAAAACTAACTAGCTATAATAGATTGGTCACTCTAGCTTACTTTTTATGCAAAAAGTAACTAGCTATACTAGATTGGTCACTATATCTTACTATTTATGCAAAAAGTAACTAGCCATACTAGATTGGTCACTCTAGCTTACTATTTATGAAAAAAATTAACTAGCTATTCTAGATTGTTCACTCTAGCTTGCTATTTATGCAAAAATACATAGCTATACTAGTCTGGTCACTCTAGCCTAATATTTAGGCAACAATGGAAATTGGTACAATTGATTTGGTCCGTCTGAATTACTATTTAGGCAGCATCAGTACCAGCTAAACTTTAAGACTGAAAAGAATTATTTTTTAATGTGATTTCTTGTCGACTGAAAAGTCCTGAGAATATATACTAACAACATTTAAATCCCGTTTCGGCTTAAAGTAACCGTAATAAAATTCCTAGTTCCACTTACATGCCTAGGGGTACAAATTTGACAGTATTATTTAAGAAAGGTAACGTTTGAACCTTGAAAGATACAGCTTTTTTAAGATGTGTCCCAGATGACCAATTTGCCCTGGTAACTTGTTGTTGTGAGTTGCGCACGGTGGTATGTTTGATGTTTGCTTTTATGGTATTAAAAAGTTAGTAGTGTGAAAGTGTGCAAAGTGATTGTGTTGTTGAGGCCATTTGTATATGTGTAGGAAGGGAGAGTCATTTGTGTGTGTGTTCGTTGTTGTTGCAAGTAGGAAACTGGATTGAAGTTTGTTGTCTTTCTAGTAGAGCTTTTATTT
The DNA here is from genome assembly GCA_002072015.1 of Radix auricularia. Taxonomy (NCBI): domain Eukaryota; kingdom Metazoa; phylum Mollusca; class Gastropoda; family Lymnaeidae; genus Radix; species Radix auricularia. Next base: position 447,617 of record MUZC01003382.1, on the reverse strand, counting down.
CTGTGTAACGGTAATGTGTATGAATCTATGAGCAAGCAGTCGAAATATACGTTTTAGGGAAGCTTGTGACATTTCTAGGGGCTCAGTCCGGGATTACACGGAATACATAGACACTGCTGAAACAACGAGAATGCCAGTCAATACTCTGGAGGATATATTAGCACTGGTGGATGCCCTTCAACTAAGAGGTGAAGAAAGAAGAGAGTACATAGAGCAAGAGGTACAACGAGTGAGAGATTATGAGAGAGAGATGGTGGATAAGGCGGCCGATAGAGAAATGGCGGATAAAGCGGTCGAGAGAAAAATGGCGGATAGGGCGGCCGAGATAACAGCCATGTTAGAGGTCAAGAGATTGGAGGCTGCCAATGGAGGGAATACGAATGGGACAGATAACAGGCCCAGGCAGCCCAAGCTACCACCATTTATGGATGGTGTTGATCAGCTTGATAGATAAATTACAAGGTTCGAAACTTTCGCTAGAAACAGTAAAAGGCCGGAAAGCGACTGGGCGCTGTCATTGGGTGCGCTTTTGTCGGGTCGAGCCTTGGAGGCGTACTCCAGAATGCCGTAAGAGGACGCATTGGTGTATGTAAAGGTGAAAGAAGTGCTCCTAAAAAGGTACAATCTCACAGAGGAGGGGTATCGAGATGTATTTAGAAAGAGCAGGCCTCAGGCAGATGAGTCACAATCCATCTTTATAGGAAGAATAAAGGGCTATTTGTGGAAATGGATTAGCCTATCGGGAATAGACAGAACATTTGACGGTCTTATAGACCTCATTATGAAAGAACAATTCATGGATGTGTGTCCTGGGGATCTGTCTATACATTTAAGGGAACGAAGAGTTGACAGCCTGGAGGAAAGTGCTCGAGTTGCAGAATTGTTCCTGGAGGCAAGGAAGAGAAGCTTTGCTCATGGCTCTGGGGCAAGGCAAAATGTGGCTGAAGGACGTTCTGGATTAGACGTGAATAGTTTCTTGTGTCACAGGGCTGGGCACATAGCACGCTATTGTCCCAATACAAGGGAGGGTGGCAATACGAGTGCAAAGAGAGTGGCGACGACGCATGTTCTTGAGCGCAAACGGTCAAAGGGCAAACGCCTGTGGGATAAGAACCTAAACGCATCTGTTGGAGGAGAAAATGTTGGCCAACCCGTGGATGCCAGAGATGAAAAATTACCAAGAGGTGGTGACTACAAAAAAACTGGAGCAAGAAAGTTGGTGATTGTAGAAGGGTTCGTAGGATCAAATAAAGTTGAAGTATTGAGAGATACAGGAAGTGAAGTAGTGGTGGTCAAAAGAAAGTATGTGAGAGATGACCAATTAACTGGCGAAATAGAGATGATCAGAATGTTAGATACCAGGGTTATCAGAGGACAAAAGGCGATGATAAACATAACGACACAATACCTGAGTGGAAGGGTGGAGGCGGTATGTGTGGAGAATTCTATAGTGGACTTGATTGTGGGTAATGTGTGTGGAGCAAGGACCGATAAAAACATGGGCAGGGTGGCGATAGTGACAACGCGAGCTAAAAACAAAGAGAATGTCCTAATGCCCAAAGTAGTATCGCCAGGGATTGTTACAGGGGAGGAGTCGGGCCCATTCGCTAGACTGGAGATAGACTTGTTCGAAGCAGTGGGTCACATCGATGGTCCGCCGACAGAGAGTGTGGTGAGGGGAGGGTTAATTGTGGGTGTGAAAATCGGATAATTAGAAACGTCAGCATGAGTGGAGGAGCTTGTTACAAGTGTGGTAGACCCGGTCATTGGGCCAGAGACTGTCGCAGCGGCCAATTCGGTGGTGAGGGAAGCTTTAGCGGGCGAGATCGTGGTGGTGCTCGCATGGACTTTAGAAATAGGAGAGGAGCCGGTGATAATAAATGCTACAAATGTAACAGACCTGGTCATTTTGCCATAGACTGTGAAAGGGGCATTGATTCAAGTGCTCGTTGTAACTGCAACAGCCCTGTGCATGTTTAGCGTGACCTTCCTGAAGTACTTTAACACGGCTCGTTTTGCTCTGGCAAGGGTTCTGAGAATAGTGCCTGTTCCTGTTGAAAGTCACCTTCTTAGAAGGCACAGTCATCCCTGGATTAATTTAAGTTCTATGTATTGAGACACTGACTCTAAAGAATATTAATATTACGTTCATGTTGATTTTTGTGTGATTACTCTGTTAATATAATATTTTGAGTTGTTATAAGTCATAAATTATTGGGGTTGAAATGTATACTGATTTGTATGTAAATGCTTTGTCGATATATTGGAGAGCATTATTAATAGTTATTGTAATTAAGAGGAAATGGTAGTAGTGTTCAGGGATATTTGAAAGTATGGGTCCATAGAATATGTTATGAAGTAATCATGGTAATGAGTAAAGTTGAAGATTGGTCATTTGAGATTATGGAAATTTGTCGACCTCGAAAAATTTCTTGAAAGGGTGGCATATGTCAGAGATGACCAATTTGCCCTGGTAACTTGTTGTTGTGAGTTGCGCACGGTGGTATGTTTGATGTTTGCTTTTGTGGTATTAAAAAGTTAGTAGTGTGAAAGCTTGCAAAGTGATTGTGTTGTTGAGGTCATTTGTATATGTGTAGGAAGGGAGAGGTTGTTTTTTTTGGGTGTGTTCGTGGTTGTTGCAAGTAGGAAACTGGATTAAAGTTTGTTGTCTTTCTAGTAGAGCCTTTATTTCTGTGTAACGGTAATGTGCTTGAATCTATGAGCAAGCAGTCAAAATATAAGTTTTAGGGACGCTTGTGACAAGGTGTAATTTGCATTATCAAGCTTTACCATTCCGTTATTTGTATAATTAAAATAAAAAAAACGTTTTTTTTAGTTTATCTAATAATAAAATAAGTTTCTGCTCATTACCAGACATCAAAAACGTAGTCTATGTATCACTAAACATAAAAAAGCGACATCTTTGTATCACTAAAAGTCAAGAACAGATGTCTTTGTATCTTTAAACAACGAAAAGCGACGTCTTTGTATCACTAAACATAAAAAAAGAGACGTCTTTGTATCACTAGACATCAAAAAAAGTACTTTTTGAATTATAAATATCAATAGCTTCTAACAAATTGTATCATTTGATTTTTTTCGAATACAATTTATCACTGATTTCTAAATCTAAATAAATAATAACATTTTCATATACTAAATTATTTGAACATTTTCATTATTATGCCATAAACCATTTAGAAAAATTATTAAAGACTTCTAATCTCAACCCAGCAATAAAATGAGCAAACCTTTTTTTCTTTCTCCCAAAGAGTCATGCACTGATCAACATGTGAAATATGAAACGGTTTACACCATAAACCGAACAGTCAACTTAATGTGTAGGGAGTGGTTTCACTTAAATTTTTACCGGTCAGTGTACACTTTAACATTTTATTTGGAATAGATATTTATACTCTTTATATAATGTATATATATATATATATACGAAAAATGGTATCAACCCTCAAAAATGACGGAAGTTTTAAAAATAAATGTATTTCAGCTTCAATCTGTTTATTTTGAACAAATTTTCATCAGAAAAAACAACATTATTTATATAAATAGTTAATTAACTTCACAATTGGCACAAGTGTACCTAACAACTTCCCAAATTTTCATGCCTCTGCTTACGCGGAAATTAGGATAATTACTGATTTTAATGTTTCATATAGTCCTTGTAAGGAATAAAGGCATTTTTGTGCCCCCGGCCCCCATTAGTGGGAATTTAAAAAATATTTTCAGCCTATTATTGTCACAATAGGCTACTCAAAAACTTTGCAAAGTTTCATGCAACTACCTACACGGGAAGTCAGATAATTAGGGTTAAGTCAGTTGTTATATAAGATAAAATACATTTGGGCCCCAAACCCCCCAGTATGTCAGATTTAAAACACAATTCAATTCTTCCATTGTGGAAGCGTAGTGAACAACTACCCAAAGTTTCATGTTTTTACCTACACGGGAAATAGGAGAATGAGTGATTTTCAGTTTTTATAAAGCTCATATAAGAAGAGAAATTAAATGGGTCCACGGCCCACCGGAAGTGATAATTTAAATATAATTTTCAAATGTTACCATAGTAGAAGTGTATTTAACAGCTTTAAACATTTTTTTATGTTACCATCGCGGAAATTTACTCAACAAATTCTCAAAGTTGCATGCTTTTACCTACACCGGAAAGTTGATCAGTAGCGATTTTCAGTATTTAAAAAAACATTTTTGGGCCCCCGGGCCCCACCTTTTGTGATTTCTAAAAGATTTTAACGCTAGTAATCGTTCCGAGAGTATACTCAACAATTTACTAATGTATCAGGCTTCTACCTACACGGAGAAATGGATAATTAGTTATGAGTCACTTTTTAATATAAGAAAATAACTACATTTGGGCCCACGGACCCCAGAAGGGGATAATTTAAATATTGATTTCGCCTTTTACCATTGTAAAAGTATACCTAACAACTACCCAAACTTGTATGCTTTCACCTACACGCGAAATAGGTGAATTAGTCAGTTTCATTTTTTATATAGCTCAAAGTAGGAAAAGAGCAAAATAATTGGCCCCCTCAGCCTAGGAGTAGTCACCTGTCGTTACAACATAGCCTATGACCTTTTCCGGGTCATATTGGGGTCCATGCAAAATTTCATTATCCTCAATCCAATAGTGTGCATTTGTATTGGTTACAAACAAGCAGACAAGCTTTCAGCTTTATATATTAGATATACAAATTAATGCATGTATGCACGCTTTTCCTTTATGTTCATCTCTTTTGGCCGGGGGCCTTATTCTCTTTTATATAACGTTTAATATTTTATTTCCCAATCTGTAACATGGTCTCAACAAATGTAGCTAACATGCTAATTATGATCATATTTGAAATGAACAAAGGTTTCAAAACTTACATCTTGCAACAAGTGGGCCAGGGGACCTTAATGTTATGTTTCGCTTATGTATTTAAATATAATTTTATGTATGTATGTGTGTCTATTAAAGCGTACAAAACCATTCATCCGAACACGGTGAAACTTTCGAAAATTGCTTGTTGCTCTTATGGAATAGTTTATTAGAAAAGTAAATTTTGAACAAACACATTTGTGGTGGCCGTGGGCCCAAATTTAATTTTTTCATTAATGTTATATTAGAGATATACAAAAGAGTTTAAGCGTTAGATACTTTAAAAATGATTGGATCTTGACCAAACTTAATTCATTCATACTTTATTGCCCATATTAAAATACAAAACGGATTGTATCTCCTAATTTTAATTTCTTTGGGGACGGGGGTCTAAATCTTTATTTTCATTAAGAGTTAAATACTTTAGTTGTGCCTATATGAGAAATATACAAATTGTTTATGGGTTAACGACATGGGAAAATGGATTGATTGTAACCAAACTTGGTATGTATATTGTCTATACATGACAGAACATCGTTTTTTTTCTTTAAACGGTGTTTTTCCCATACATTTTTGTTTTATTTAGCGTTTACAAAAAAAAATGGTGGCGAAAATAACATACGTAAAGCACAAAGCTCTGTTCCATTTTACCGGATCTTGTCTTAATTATTATATAAAAAACTGTTTCTCGAAACATGTAAACGCTCATCGTATTAACAAGAATAATTGTTATTGTTGTAAAGTGTACCTATATACATTATAAATACTTTATGTTTCAGTTACACCTGGTACAAGTTGTATCCAGATGTTGGGTTTCAACCTGCTACCAATGACCCAAATGTAACAATTTCTCATGGTGGCGCTCTACTTACGTACAACTCATTCTCCCGTGCCGTAGGCTCTATTGAATTCAAGTGTGAAATTCAGGTCTTCAGGGGCAGTGAATATCGCGCGAAACTCTTTTATGTCGATACGCCTAGTATGTTATTAGATATTAAAATAATTTTAATTTGTCAATCTAAGAAAACATTGTCAACTCAATTTTATTTAAAACGTTAAAAGAAGTGATAAAACGAAAGAAAAGAGTGAAGCTCTAAATAAAGACTTCACAAAAAGTCTTTTTAAAAACAGTCTTATTTTACTGTTAACGAACTTCAGGCGGGGGGGGGGGGCGTACATTAAAAATGTTGCATTTTTATGTCTCAAAATATGTGATCATCTCTTTTCATAGTGACATTATATCATCTCTTTTCATAGTGACATTATATCTTCTCTATCTGTATACATTTCAATTTAAACAAACTTCCCTTTATTCTACTCCCCTGAGAAACAATGTTTTGGTCATGAGGCTCAAAGTTGTTTGTTTGTGTTGATAAAATCGTATTTTTAACAGCCAGTTATGACTTTTTAGGAAACGGTAAATTTTGTTTTTATAAGATACCTGGAAAATCGTAAAACGAACATTAAAAAAAGAGTCCCTGCAAGAAAAAAAAAACTCATTGCAATTTGAAACTAACATTTAACTCAAGTTTTGTTAGCTATTATTCTGTAAATCGCTTACAAAGAGACTTACTTAAGTTCTGTGTATTCTCTGACAGAATATGTAGAAAGACCCCGGCAAAATAAAACGTACCAAGTTGCACAATACAGCTATCTGTCTATGCCCTGCAATTTCCGCGGGGAACGAATTGTTGAGGCCGACGTTCAGTTTCTTTGGTTCAAACTTAAAAATGGTCAATCCATTGATCTACCCGACGATCCGAACCGTCAGTATATTGACATCTCAGGTATATACTATTTTCATGAAAACAACTGTGTATGTACACTTCTAAGGTACCAATTATTTCTTATAAAAAATAAGCACATGTGTACATTGTCCTCTCAAAAGTTTATGTACCATTAGTATTAAATAAAATGAGGGGTAGGACTGCAGTCAGGCTTATACAAAATTCAATGGAAAATACGTAAACAAGGTAAGGGTTAGCCTGACCGGACGTAACAAAACAGCGAACGTTTTGGCAAAGAGCCTTTATCAACGAACATACAGGACACAAACAAAAATGAAAAATGAAGGAACTTAGCTGCGCTGGAATCCAAAGTATCCAAAGAATACACCGCAGCTAAGTTCCTTCATTTTTCATTTTTGTTTGTGTCTTGTATGTTCGTTGATAAAGGCTCTCTGCCGAAACGTTCGCTGTTTTGTTACGTCCGGTCAGGCTAACCCTTACCTTGTTTACGTCTTTTCCATTAGTATTAAATCAAGTGTGTACTCGGTCCTACCTTTCAGGTGTCTATCATTCTTGCAAGTACAACTGTCTACATGATTCGTTTCGGTATCTATTATACTTATTATAAAGTTCAATCACAACAGATAGAAACAAAGTTAATTAAATAAAAGCATACTTTACATTTCTTTAACGAAGAAGTACTCTAAAGAATGTAGTAATTTTCTCAAGATCTTAAACAATAATTTATTTATTTTATATTGCATTTAAATTTTAGGAAACCTACTTTTTACGGCAGTTCTAGGCGTGGATGGAACTTATAACGGGAGCAATGTATATCGCTGTCATGTTAGGAGCCTGACTAGGCCCCTTAGAATCCTTGGAGACTATACTTTCATAAATGTTATAGAGGAACGTAAGTTATAAGCATACTATTTGTGAACAGGGGCTAAGCATAGGCCCCAATCTTGTTCACGTTTATTGCAAAAAAAGTGCGGGAAAACGAAGACCAACAGCAGCACAATGAAATAAAAGCAACGCTATTAAATTTGTTTGAGGGGGTGGGAGAGGGACCACAGACGCATTTTTGTTCTCGAGAAATGCGAATTGGAGTTGTTAACTGCTATCAACCTCAACAACCCACACTTGTCAACCAAAAAATGTGATTAGTGAAACTTAGTGAGGGACAATCGTTATGCTTATTTTCTAACGTCGTGTGCTTGTCTAAAAGACTGGTGAATTATATATATCAATACTAGCTAATTACCCCCACTTTGCAGCGGTAATTTTGTAAGATTTCATTTAGCGTTTAAAAAAAGAAAACACCAATTCAAAAACAACTTTGATTTCACTCTTGATCATGAAGGACATACAAAATATATTTATTATTTATTAAATCACATTTGATCAATAATTTATCCATTTAATCAGTAGACCCTCTTTGAAATTATTTATCATATAAATAATTTTTGAAAATGGCATTCGGAACCCCAGCCCTAAAAGGTGTTCTTACTATTAAAACTTATTTTAAGAAAAACTAAATAAAAAAGGTTCGGGGCCCTTTGGGTGTAAAATGTATAGTTCAAAGCAACAGCTCATTCCACTTTGGATGATGATGAATTTATTTGTTAGTCAGGATTTGTTTTAAAAAACAGAGTGTAAAAAATGGTTAAAATGTCTTAAACGTTAACGAAAAAGAAATCAGAGACCATTGGCAAAAAAAGATTTTTTGCACTTTTAACATTTTTTTAATATATGGGCAAAAAACATTGTGGAGAATGAAAACTGTATTTTGATTGTATTGAACCTTCGTGGAAGTTCGCTCAACATTATATCGTAGTCTTACTCTTCTCACTACACTGGAACAAAAAGTGAGTGAGATGGTTATTTGGTTTATAGATTTATAGTTTGAAAACATGTCAACAGGATATTGTCGGGCTAACCCTTCCCCTGTGAATATATTTTCCATCTATTTACGAATTATGGACACTACGACTTCGGACGATTCGACCGCGGACCATTCGAACCTGACAGTTCGACCCCATGACGTTTCGTCGACAGGACGTTTCTACCCCGGTCGGTTCGACCATGGACGGTTCGACACCAGACGATTTGACCCCGAGCGATTCGACCCCGGACAGTTCGACAACGGGACGAATCGTCCTGGAGTCGAACCGTCCGGGTCGAAGTGTCCAACCACCTTATTTACCTCTATGTAAAATTGGAGAATGAGTAATGAGTAATTTTTTATAGCTCATATTAAAAAAAAATACATTTGGGTCACCAGTGAGCGTTAATTTACCGTAAATATTTTATCTTCTGTGACCATCGCAGGAGTGTTCTTAACATCTCGCTCAAGTTTCATACCTTTAACTAAAGTAAACAGTGAAGAATGAAGATGTCTTTTTGTTTTGCCCCCGCCCAATAATAGTGTTTAAAAAAAACAATTAGCCTAGTATTATTGAGACACTATAAACAGCAATTTGCTTAAGTTTGATGCTTCCACCTACACGGAGGTTGATTATTTAATGATGAATCTATTTAGCTCATATTAAGAAGAAATACACTTTAGTCTTCAGCTCCCAGAGATAGTTCATTTACATATCTTTTGCTTGCTATCAGCGCAGGGGTACATAATAAATTTTCTAACATTTATGCTTCTACCTACACTGCAAAGTTGGAGATATAGTGTTGATTCTGTTTTGTAAGGCCAATTTACGGCAAAATAATAATTTTGGCCCCTAGTAACCCATGAATAGGACTTTAAAATTATTTTTGCTCATTAATTGTCGTGAGTGTGTACTCAGCAAGTTCCGAAAATTTTCATGTTATTACCTAAACTTACGAGTAGGTGATTGAGTCAGGGCTTTGTATTTTATTAGTACAGATTACCAAATCATGGGTCCTTTGTGCCTCATGCTATAACACATCACCAAATTATTGACCATTAACGTCTAAAATTATTACACATTACCAAAGTTTTGGAAAATGATGCCCTAGATTATTACATATTACTAAATTATAGGACCTTGCTACCAGATATTACTACACATCTTAAACTTATTTTATTTCATATCTGACATCACTATTTTGGCGCTCCCCATGTCTAGGAGAAATTGAAGTCCACGTTTTGTCACAATGTGTTGTCTAAGCAGTCAGCACAATACTTAAATTCAAAATAAATAAGTTTATTCATTTCAATTTATAAGTGCCCATGGCAAAAACAGTTTGCAGCATCTACAATAATCCACTATATTCTTCTCATTGTCTATTCTGTTCCATTCATTCGTTACATGTTAGCCCACCTCGGTCCGACACGACCATCCTGGTCAACGCTCAATTCTTCACTCTCCCAGTCGTCCCTCTGCCTGCTCATATCACACTGTCCACCCGTCTCATTCTCACATAATCTCTCACTACACACTCTCGCGTGATCAAAGTTAACACCATTTCACGTCAACTGTCTTCAAGCCTTGTTAACCCATTCTCCCTACATTTACGCTCAGTTATTCTAAAATCATAACATCTGACCGTGACAACTAAACTAAACACATATTCTTTGGACCTGAGATCTAATCTCTTAAGGCCTTGGCTATTACTTGGACAAACTGCTCCATCTGTTGGGCAGAGCCATACAACATTGTCTGAACTTAGGACTCCCCTGCCCTCCTAACCTCACCGTCAAGCGCGGGACATGACGTCAACAAGTGTGTGATCGTCTCAGACGTTTGGCTGCAATGGCGGCAGGTGGGGTCCCTGTTGTGATCTAGCCTGTTAAAATAAGATTTGGTTGGGCAATGCTCGGTGCGCATTCGGGTCACATAACTTTTTTCACTTCGATTTAAACCCCACAACTAGTCTTATCTGCTCGGCCTGGACATGCTAGCGAATACCACTCTGGCTGTCGCTCCATCTTCCCACTCCTGGTACCAATTTTCCCTGAAGTGGTCCATTAGCCACGTCTTTGCCCCAAGATATGGGACTGGGACATCTGGTTAGGTTTGGGCTGCTCCAGCTTTTGCCAGCGAGTCTGCTATTTCATTATCTTCTACATTCACGTGGCTAGGGATCCATTAAATTGTGACTTTGCCACCAAGTCTCTCGAGTCTGCCCACGTCCTCCAAGATGGCGTCGACTAGGTGGGTGCTACGTTTCTTAGTCAGATGGACTTCGCGCGCCGAACTTGAGTCACAAAACAAGACCATTTTCAAAACCTACTAGTCCCGACCCTTGCAAAGTCAGGTGAACACTTTCCAGGGCCCTGTGAATAGCTTCAAGCTCCGCATCGTAGTTCGATGCTGTAGTCCCACAGGGTCCTGAAAGTTCCTCTTTTAGTGGCCCTCCTAAAGGGTATAGGATGAGCGCACCATATCATGAAGTTTTTTCTCTCCGGCTGGCAGAACCATCCGTGAAGACTTTAACTGGGGTTCCCACCAACTCTTCAATTGTCTAAAGGGCAGTTACTTTCTGTACATATTCTGGCTTCGCTTCGTCACTGTCGTGTCAGCCAAAAACAAATGAATTGTGGGACTTGTCATTTACGCATAGGGTGGTTTTATTGGGACGCTAATGGTTCTATGTCTATTTCGTCGGGGTTGAACGGTTACATCAAGCTCGACTATTTGATGCATGAACGAGGCCCGTTTCAACTTATCACGCCCGTCCCAATTATGCTGCGTTTGGTAGCAGGGGTCTCTCGTGTCCAGCCTGCGATACCTTTCTGCAGTGGTAATGATCGCCTTGTCCCGACGTATCTCAAGTGGCTCTACATTTGCAATGACCTCCACGGCAGTTGTGAGTGTAGTTCTATATGCGCCACATTATGATCCCCAAACCTGGTTCTGGATTCGGCCCATATTTTCCAAAGCCGTTTGCTGGCAAAGGTTTGGACCGGCATACTATAGCCCATAACCGACCTTACACTTCCCAGATATAGAGTTCTGAGAGTGCTTGCTCCAGTGCCCCAGTTTGAGCTAACTTTTTCACCAGGTTGAGCTTGGCGGTTACCTGGGAGTACAGGTCTTGTACAAAATTATGCATTTGTACCATCTGATCCAGTTTGATTCCCAGGTAAATAGGTTGTTTGTCCGTTTTAAGCGCTTTATGGTTCATTTTAAGCACAATCTCCTGTTTAAGAATGGTTAGACCATTCGTGAAGAGCGAATAGATCGTCTTCTCGGTGTTAACTCCCATATGCCACCTCTGCATGTACCTACTGATAGCGAAAAGGTCAAGCTGTAGTAGCTGTTGCTGTCGGTGGACATCCTTACCAGTGCACCAGAAGACAAAATCGTCCGAATACATGGCAGCGCTGGTTTGCAACATACCAGGTAGGTCGTTGATGTAAGCCAAGAACAATATGCAGCTGAGCGCTGACCCTTGGGGCAGGCCCTGCTGCAGCGCTCTCCTACTTGAGGTTTTAATGCCATAAGTTGTTGCGATCATATGGTTTGTGAGAAAACCTTGGATCCACCTGTACATGTTCGCAGTTACGCCTAAGGATTGTAGTTTCAACAAAAGACCGGACGTCCAGACCTTATCATAGAACTGTCGGAGGTCGAAAAATACTGCCATTTGTTTCTGGAGCCCATATTTCATGGACTGGCGAAGACGGAGCACTTGGTCTACCGGCTTCTTTCCCATCCCGAAGCCAGCCTGGTAAATAAACAGACTATTCGTACTCTCAAAGTACCAATAGATTCTTTCATTAACCATTATTTCAGCTACCTTCCCTAAACACGATGTTAGGGAGATCGGACCCTGCCTGTTCAGGAGATCACGATGCTTCCCCTCTTTGGGTATTGGGACGATGTTTGCGCTCAACCAATCTACAGGCAGGGCACCCGTGGCCCACGTCATGTTTATGATGTTTAATAGCGAGGACTGTGCTATCGTTCCAATGTTTTTAATCATCTCGTTATTGACTTTGTCCTGTATTGGAGCCTTGGCGGTTTAGCACTTTCTGATTGCTGTCTGCAATCGTTCATAGTGAAAGAAGCGGTGAAGTCTTCAGCATGTGGTCCCCACTTTTGGGCATTTTCTCCATGTTTCCTGAGATGGTTTAAGGCACGGCTTTGTTTGGTCTCTTTCAGCTTCAAGCTCGCCTTTGCAAAATGCTTGTTTAAAGCATCGGCACACTTAGCATCTGTTGAAGCCGTGCCTGTGTTCGTTTGCAAGTGGCTTGGATTTTTAGTTTTTCCCATGCCAGAAAGAGAGTCAATCAGCTACCATACCTTTCTGCCATCTGTTAGGTTGAGTTTCCCGGAAGATATAACCCATTCTTCCTTTTTTGCCTTGAGAGTCTCTTCTCGGACTTTGGCAGTCAGTCTGTTATATGTGGAACGAGCAGCCACAGTTTTGAGTCTGGCCGCCTTTTTCCGGGCTTTCTTCCGTTCACGGACTAGTTCTGCCAGCTTTTTGTTCCAGAAAGCTCGGAACTTTCGATTCTTACACGTTCTCGGAATGGCCTTCCTTGCCATCGACAAAATTACTCTCACAAAGTCTTTGTAAGCGTTCTCGATTGACTTAGGGTTCTCAGGGCTCGCTGTTGAGCCCGCGAGCGTGCTTTCGATCCCTTTCCTGAATATATTCCAGTCGGCTTTGCCGAACAGCCAGTATCTCCTGGCAAAGCGTGCCTTCACCATCTCTATATCTATTTTAATGAGGATTGGCCTGTGGTCGCTACCAACCTCTGGCAACACCTTCCACTCCGTTTGTGACTCCAGTTCCGCAGAGACTAGGGTCAAATCGTGTCGTGATAGAGCACTGTTGCCTGTGTGTAATAGTGTGGGAACACTATTTTTGTCATGTTGTATAATGAAGTTGTTAGTGAGCTCCAACTCCTCGAAGTAACGCCCAGAAGCGTTTTTTGTCGGGGTATCCCAATGCCTCTGTATGAGCATTGAAATCCCCTGCAATAATGTGATTTTTAAACATCGTTGCGCCATGTGTTGGGAGACACAGCGTGTATATTGGGGTATTGTATATATTTGATAGGGTAAATGTTTTACCAGTTTTAGTAATGCGGAGTGTCAGGGTATCTGTACCTGCAAGTACATTGCTCTCTGCAATCTCGGCTGTGAGGTTGTTTTTTTACCAAAGTGACCCGTTCTCTGCAATTCTTGCATATACAGCGATGTACTGAATAACCCGAAACGTGCAATGGGTTCATTTTCAATATATTTTCTTGCAGCTACTTGGTTATCTCTACAATTTTGCCCCGACACCAGAGCAGTTTAATTGCAAAATAAATAGGTTTTTATGGAGCTGAACCTTGGCAGCTAGCCTCTGAGGTCTTACGGTAGCATACACACCTTGTGTTGTCGTGATCCCCGTCACCGACACTTATGGTACGGTAAGGTTTATAGTCCTCCCATTAGACAGTTATCAAGTAATTCAGCCATAATAATGAATGGGCTCTTTGTATTACCTTTCCCCGGTGGGTGTATGTTTCCACGCACTCACCTAGACTCAACTAGACATTTGAGTCGACTCCTTTTCACGACGCCACTCATACATGGTTTTGTGTGTCCTATGCATTAAGCAAAGAATCCCTACTGAAATATTTGGCGTTCTGCGCCAGGGTTGTTAGTTTCGAGTGCAGCCGGTTCCACATCTTATTCATAGTCCGGGCCACGTAGAAGCCAACCCTTTCCGAACCGACAGTAACAACTAAACATCGAAAAAATATAATATTATCTGTTACAGACTCTCCTTTTTTATGCAGAAGATTATTTAGTTCCACGCTTATCTAACATTTGTATCTAGTCCTTCATTCTTATAAACGTTTTAAATATTGATAAGGTGCTGCTTTTCCTAGTTTCTTCAGTCAACACGTTCCACGCCAAAATTTTCGGACGACAAAAATGAGAATTTTTTTTATGTTCGTTATTGCATACGGAATTAGGGATGTGTTATGTCCTTATCTCTATTTGAGTTTTAAATTCCTTTATTTTTTAGTGGTGATTCTAGTTTATAATTCATTGCTTTATTTATTATTAACAGTTTATTATTGGTACTTCTTAGCTTCTACTGTTTCAAGTTTTAATGATTTAACTAATGGTGTTACTTTTGTAAGCTTTTATTATTCTCTAGCCTGTAACATATAAGATAAGATAAGTTATTTCTGGGCTAAAATATACCGACTCCAGTTAGTTTTTAATTTTATCAATCCGTCAAATTCTTTTTTATAAAAACTTGGATATCGTGCTCTGGTTTAATTGTTGTGTAGATTATACAGCCATCTGCACATATTTATCTGATATTAAAAGATGTCAAATACATTTATTACAGCCATGGTTTGGATGAAACCACAGTTCAAATATAAAACAGAGGTTGCCAGTGTCGTTAAGAATGGGCAGGCTATTCTGGAATGCGTTTTCCAAGAGTGAGTATTTTTTCTGTATATAAAATTATATTAATAATAATTGTAATATCTATATCAATGTGTACATTTTTCAGAAAGAATGAATACTATTGTAAAAGAAAAATGCTTTTTTTTTTCTTTTTTAAATATATTTATAAATATGTTTATTTCAAATTTGACACTTTTTTTTACTATTTCGTACCCTTGAGTAAACCCTTATGTTTTTTTTTTCTTTCTTTTTTAAAAAATATTTATATAAACGAAAATGTTGCAACAGTCAAATTTAAAGTGTTTTCAATATATATGTATTAATGCAGAATACTTCGTTAAGAAATGTTAATAATATGAATCTTTGTAACAGCTAAAATATATTCGTAGATTCTTACCATAATCGTTTTACGCACCCATTTTAATAGATCAATAAATAAAAACCACTTATGGCTAAACTAAGAAACACCAAGCCTTTTCAACCGGCAATAAAATATTAAATGGAATAAACAGGCTAACCCTTACACCGTTTTCGTCTTTTCCATTTAGTTTTTTATAAGCCTGATTACAGTCTTACCTCTAATTTTTGGCACTGAAATATAACTTCCTTAAACAAACGATCTAAGACGAGCCTCCATTTTTTGTTTCTTTGCAGTGCTGCCACTTTGATTTAAAATAAATTAGTGGGTTTTGGCTGAATTTTTAAAACGCGGTCCCAAAATGATCCGGCATTACTGATATATAAATATGTGTGTAGAAATACTGTATGTCACCTACATTAAAGTTGAGTATAGCAGTGCATATAATCACGGATCTGTGTTATTTTTCAGCCATACGTTTCCAGGTACTAGTTACAAGTGGTACGGTAGAAATGGTGAAAATCTAACTACTGCCAATCCCCATAAATACGAGATGTTTTTTCAGGGCAGAAGATTGATCGTACACACAGTACAGGCCTGTGATTCGGGGTGGTATTCTTGTGAGGCCAGTAATGAGCTTGGCACCTCAAGTGAAACAGTTTCTCTTGTAGTTTTATGCGATATTTACTAAACGGTGAAACTTGATTACCTATACTTAATTCTCGAAATCAATAAATATTTAAGATTTCTGATACTTTTCTTGCATATCTAGTCAAAATGAATTTAAATTTCTTTCCTTTCTCCAAATTTAAACAAATTTTCGCTTTTTTTTTTTTGCCTTTATTATTTATAAACGCTTCAAACAAATATTTGTCCCCTTAACATTCTAAGTTGATATAAATGTATTTTTAGTATCAGAAAGCAATAAATAAATGGATAAATGAAAATGAATTGACTTTCTTGAATCTAGTGCATTACTATGTGCAACTGTACACCCTGAGTGGTGTTGCCACTTAGGATACTTGTGGAAGGTAAAAGAACTTGTGTGGAAATTAGCATATGTTCCATTTTGTATGCAATGTTCAAATTAATTCTATTATTTTAGGCAAAGTAACCTGGAGTCTTTGATTACTTTAATTAAAAAGCTTCGTTTTTAAATCCAGCTTGTCAACTAGTATACGAAAATTGTAAAAGTTTTCTAAATTTTTGCGTACCAGCTAAAATCTCACAAAAATTTATACAGTAAATACATCCTAAGAATAATAGAACTTTTATCTAAAATTTTTTTCTATAAAACTTGGGTACATATTTTTTGATCACCAAAAATGTGCTGTCTGGTACTTTGACTTGAAGATTCGATATAAAGAATGGTTTCTTCATATAAAAAGTTACAAATTTTAAAGCATAATTAAAGTAATATTCTGAAGCCTCTAAAGTAAGTAGATATTCCAAACCCTTATGGACATGAATAAATGCAAATTAATAAAATTACATCAATCAGCTTCTAATTTCAACCAAAATTTCCTAAGTAAATTCAGCATAGATAGCCCCGTAGAAGAAATATGGAAGGAAATAAACACAAAACTAAAAACCATAATGGGTCAAAAAGTTCCAACAAAAATATACTTCAAATAGAATTAATAAATGCTGGTTCAATTTCAAATTAAAAAAGTAATGCAAACTAAAGGAGAATTCATTTAAGAAATTTAAGGCTACTAATATAGAAATGATACACAAAAAATACTTCAAAATTAAACACCTGACACAAAAACTTAGCCGTAACCTCCAAAATAATTATATAAACAATGTGATGATAACTAAAGATAACAAAAAAAAACCGTATGGTTCTTTATCAAATAAAAAAATGGAGCCTCCAATTGTAGCCACACTAAAAGGCTCAAATAATAGAACCTATAATGATAATGAGACTAAAGCTAATATCCTTAACACATATTTTGCATCATCATTTTCTGCCTCAGGCGAAAAGGTAATTTCAATATATTTAAATAAAGTGGAAGAAATAGGTAACATAGCTGTAGATGAGATAGATATATATTCACTCCTAAAAAACTTTAAAATATATAAAGCTACTGACACAGATGAATTACCTGCCAGGTTATTAAAAGAGCTAAGCAATGAACTGTCCCCAATCCTTGTAGTTCTTTTTCAAACCTCTCTAAACCAGGGTAAAGTAAACCAGGATTGGAAATTAGCCAATGTAACACCACTTTTTAAGAAAAGTGATCAGTCCGATCCTGGTAATTACATACCTGTATCACTTACAAGTATCACTTGTTAATTACTGGACCACATAATAGATAGCAGAATAGTTAACCACCTTGACAAATATAATGTACTATGCACACCAACATGGCTTTAAGAAGAACAGATCATGTGAAACACAATTGATAGGTCTAAATAGATGATCTATCAAAAGGCTTAGATAATAATTATCAAATGGATACAATTTTACTAGACTTCACGAAAACATTTAACAAAGTTCACCACCTTAGATTACTTAAAAAAATTAAATACTTTCAAATCTCAGGTACCTTGAATCTCTTGATCCAAGATTTCCTATTGGGTAGGGAGCAAACTGTAATAATTAATGGTTCTAAATCTACACCAGTAAAGGTTAACTGAGGTGTTCCACAAGGATTTGTCCTAGATCTCTAACTATTTTTTATTTATATAAATGACTTACCCAACAATATCTCAACAGGAACTAAAGTTAGGTTATTTGCTGATGATTGTATAATCTATAGAGCAATCAAGTCAGAACAAGATAGCAAAATTTTACAAAAAGACTTAGATAAATTAACAAAATGGGAAACTAACTGGAGTATGTCCTTCCACTCAGAAAAATGTCAACTGCTAAGAGTGACAAAGAAAAAGAAACAAATGAATTCAAAATACTTCATTCATGGGAAAGAAGTAACCCAAACTAAAGATGCAAAATACTTAGGAGTCATAATAAATGAGAAATTATCTTGGAATCCCCATGTCAATGAAGTTATTAAAAAATCAAACAAAACCTTAGCTTTATAAAAAGAAACTTTTACAAATGTAGCAAAGATATAAAACTAAAATGCTACCTCACCCTGGTGAAACCTATACTAGAATATGCATCATCTGTATGGGGCCCATCCACCAAAGAAAATATTGATAACTTAGAAACAATCCAAAAAAGAGCTTTCAGATTTATTACTGGAATATATTCAAAACTTACAAGAGTAACACCATTAGTTAGATCCTTAAACCTTAAAACACTGGAGGATAGAAGAACCAAGAGTAAATTAGTAATTATACATTAGGCAATTAATTCTAATTTACAAATACAACACAAAGATAATTTAATACAACCCTCAAATAGACATAAAGATAAAAACAACTTTCTTATTCCATATGCAAGAGCAAACACATACAAGTTTTCTTTCTTTCCGTCCGCCATTCGGGCGTGGATGGGTTGCTTGAAGAAACCTGGAAAGCCAACACTTTATCATCATTTAAAACTCTAATAAGAATACAGGACTAAACACAAACCATAGAAATATGTAAGATGCAATACTCTTCTGTACAGAAGGAGCGTCTGTAACATGTAAGATAAGATAAGATGAATAATACGTAACAACGTGTTTAGAGTAATTAAATATATCAATCGTTTCTGTTGGATTATCATGTAAACAGATTAGATTAAATGAACTATTTGAGCTAGATTTGACTGTTAGATTTTTTATTTTTGCGTCTTTCTTAATCGCCTGTATACTTTTCGGTCATAAAGAAGAAGTATTGACACATGAAGATTTGCTGCAATACATAATTTTAAGATGATCATTTATTAACAATCATTTCAGAAATGTAAGCAGATTCACTCTTACTTAAATGAAATATTTTACAGATTCTATAATGTCTACTTCTCTATTTTGAAATCGATCATAACATAACAAATAATTGGACTTGTTTGGTGATTATGATAAATATATACAGAGCTATCGAATACAAAAGAACATAACTGAGTATCTTGTTCCTGAAAAAGGGTGATTTTTCGTGTTCTATATCTCTTAAAATTGCTATGAGGTCAGCTTCAATTTTAGATAACACTTTTTAAAAACTTTTTTTCATACAATATTTTCATAGTGCTCGATCGTACTTAGCAAGCAAATGCATTGGTTCTGGAATATTGTCTTTATTTCCAAAATTATTGTCCTCTCTGTGACCGAAAAAAAAAACTTAATTGCTTTTGCCAGGCATTAATAATGTTTTGTTTTTTTCTTTCACAACTTAATTTTGTTCTTTATCAAGATTTGTTTATCCGATTTCTGATGGTTTCAAATTTAAAAAAAAAAGAAAAAAAAGTTAGAAATGTTGAGCTTTTCTTTAGGGGTGACTACGTTTGGGTATATTAAATAAAAAATTAGGTTCATTATTTTGTTATATTATTAAAATCACAAGACATTAAAGTAAAATAATAATGTTTCGGTATAATAAACCATGCAAGTATCTCAAGAATTTTTTCCAGTAGTTTAAGTTAAAATCAAACTTGAATTAATTATATACACCAGAACCATATTGTCATATTCGTACACTAATTTAACCCCTTTGTTTTTCACTTCAGGAGCATAAGAAATATATGATTTTAAATTCATAAGGGAGTGTGAAGTTCTGGCATTTGAAATTTTCACGTATATAATAGTACGAGCAAAATACCCGTGCTACGCTACGGGGTAGGCACAATAAGAATAACTTTTTTTGGTTTTGAGTCTGAAATTCTCTTTAAAAATGAATGTAAACGCATCTGGAAATTAGGGTAGTGATAAATCAAACCCCTTCTTAATAAAAACAACGATATTTGTGTCGAGAAAAAAAATATATTAAATTAAATATTAGCCATCAATTTTTGTATTTCTGTTTTAATATAGCTTCATAGATCCTATTTATACCCGTGATATTTCTTTACACTTAATATATTTACACCTTAAAGAACAGTTTTTACCCCAAGCGTATGTCATGCAACCGCATTGTTCGAGAAATGTACCCAATTTTTTTAATGGATTTTTCATGATTCGTTAGGTCTTAGAGTAAAATACATGTGTTTAGATTACTTTTTTCATTAGAAAATCTCTCCAAAAAATTATTTCTATTTCCAAGCTAAGCATGCCCTTAGTCAAATGAATAGGATTTTTTTTGAACCAGATACTTAACTTTAGTTATGCAAATAGTATTTTCTATTTGGTGGTTGGACACTTTGACCCCGGATGATTCGACCCCGGACTGTTCGACCCTGGCAGTTTGACCACAGGACGTTTTGTCCCCGGTCGTTTCGACTCCGGTCGGTTCGACCACGGAAGGTTCGACCCCGGGGTGATTCGATCCCGGACTATTCCGCCAAGGGACGTTTCGGCCCCGAAAGTTTAAACCCCTTTCTATCTACACCGTAGAAAATTATTATTATTTTTGTTTGTATATATAATTCTAAAAATACTGGTTGTCATGTTAGAGGCGCACCATTAGCAGACATAGAAATAACCAAATCACACATACATACGCACATAGCCCCTCACCCACACACACAAACATGCACCAATTGACAACTCTACAGTTTTAACCATAGCACGTACCATAATATTGCATTATTCTAGCAATAAGTTTTTTTTTCGTAAGCTTTTTCATTCATCTACCAATTAATCCACAACATGTATTTCTTTACAGTTTATGTATGACCTTTATTTAGGACAAATTAGATTTATTTTTAATTAACTAATTAATACTTATGTGATTGGGATGTGCAGGGATGGGGAGATTTTTAAAATATTATTTTGTCATGAACAGTTTTTTAAGTCACATTAAATGACTTCCGTTATCTTTTAATCAAACACCCACCAAGAACGCATCGGCAGAAATTCTGTTCATAAAATTTACGGAATTTTTCATAATCCAGTGCATAATTTTAACTTTTATACATAAACCATTACCTGGTATCGTCTTTTCAATATTAAATTTCACTTTTAGCAATATATGAAATAAATTGTTATTTCACAACTAATACAAACACACTGTCACACGCACACACAGCCACACACACACATATGAACACACTCGCACACATGCTTATTCAGACACTCGGATTATCAACATAAAAAGTAACATCAAATAAATTAATATAATAAAAGCTTCATGACGCCACTTCATTTTTTTACGGCGTGCAAAACCACACGCTCTGTTGATTTCAAAACCAAAATTTTACGTCTATATTTTCAATTTTTAAAAAAGTAATCACAAGTTGCGGGGCATAGCGGCTTCGGACGCGCTTAGGCGCATTATATAATAGATTTCTTTATGTCTTTAAATTTTTTGTCTTTTCTTTATTTTAAATCTTTTCATTTTTGACGACAATTAACGAGGAATTACCCACCCCTTGTTCAAATACATACAATGTGCCGTCGTCCCGAGCTTGGCTTAAATTTCATGTCCAATCAGATTTGATTTCTCAACAGGAGCGGATGTCAAATTTTAAGAATCATTTAGGCTGCCACTACTTCAGTAATACATTTACATACTACTTAAGTATTTTTCAGGACAGTAGCATT
Source organism: Radix auricularia (assembly GCA_002072015.1). NCBI lineage: Eukaryota > Metazoa > Mollusca > Gastropoda > Lymnaeidae > Radix > Radix auricularia. The sequence goes on along the minus strand of MUZC01003382.1, from coordinate 425,700 downwards.
AGTAACAGATGAATTTATATCCTATAAGGAGTTTGCAATTTTGACGTGTGAAAAGTACCTTTTGATATATATTGTATTTCTGTTATTAGACTAATTTCTTATTTATTTTCTTTTATTTCTATTATATAAATAAGTCGAAACCACTTAAGTCGACGGCGTTGGGGTATGAAAAATGGCATCGAGATAACCGATGATCGAGTTAAAGCAAAAACCAATATGGCAGCAAAATATTAACATGCGCTTGAAATTTCTTTATATACGTGTTGTGCGTTAATAAGGGATGGGACGATTAATCAGAATCGTATCGGAATATCGGGACCCTATTTCTTCACTCTTTCTTAAGGTTGTTAAGACCGTTCGTTTTTAAAGATCGTTTAAGTTTAAATATAACGCCGTTTTGCGGTGATTCCCAGATTGAGCGACACCTATACTGTGCTTCGAAGCCCCTTGCTTGATTTTTAAGCTACACAAATAAGTAACCTACACATCCCCTCATTGTCCCCGAACCATTCTCTTCCTTACCATCTTCTTTGGGTCTTAAAATGGACTCAGATTGGTCTATCGTGACCTATATATGACTCATGACAAAGCGAACTTTTCTCTATATAAACGTACACAAATAAATTAGGTACTCCTTTTGAACTTTTGAACCTTCAATTTTGACATATTTTAATTAATTCTAACCAAAAGTTAAAGGGCTTTTGCACACGGCAAATTCTTATGAATGAAACATTGAGAACAAAGCAGTAGTACAGTACATGTAATGGTCAAAATGAGGTTGAAGGATGAATTGTTGCCAATGACAACAAGTTTACACACGGTACATTTTATTATTCCATACGATCCCCTCTGCCTACAATTCCTTCGGTAACTTGATGCTGTGGCGGGAAAGATGTGAATATTTTTTGACAAGTTGTCTAGGGGTATATTATTTAATTTATTCTCTCCCCGCCTTCACGAGCATACTTTAGTGATCTCTCACAATACGATGATCAACAAATAAGATGGTGAAATTGTAACAATAATTTATTTTACAATAATTACAGTGAACGGAAACAAGTTCCGTTATGGCCAAAATTCATCACTAGGCTTAAGCCAATCAATATAATAATTATATGGTAAATACTTAAATTTTTAGAGAGGACTGCCCCGCTCCTTGAACGGTTGGTTCTGCAATTCTGTCCTATGCGCTGCTGAACCTATGGTTCCATGTGACTTCGGTGATCACGGATTGTGTGATTAACCGGTTTCTACACAGGTGATGTGTAGGCATCAACCAGTGCGGTTGGCTTCTTGTTGGCTGCTTCACCTATGGTTCCAGGTGACTTCGGTGATCACGGATGTTGTGAATAACCGGCTTCTACAACTATGATGTGTAGGCAAAAACCTGGGTGGTTGGCTTCCGCGTTACGCTTGGAGTAAGCTGGTAATGGTGATTTGTCCTCCTCTGGTCCTGTCGATCAGTGCAGGGTGAGGTGGGGGTCGGATGCAAGTCGCGTGGATAGCGGTGAGTCCAGCTCCTGATCCAAGTATGTCGACACTTCGTTAGGGCGGTTGCTGTCTGGAGTTCGGGTTATCTCACAGCACAGGCAGGTGCCTTAAAACCAGACTGAGATAGAAAGTATATATATGAGGATGGTTTCTATTCTAGTCTGTTTTGATCCACCTTTTGGGCAGCCGAGCCTTCAGAGCCAGGGGCCAAATGGTGATCAAATACATTTTCATTAACACATTGTTATTAAATACATACATATATATATATATATATAACATGAACTGGAAATAATATTTCATTATCATTGTGTAAGGGGATTGTGGAATAAATACAATGATATTATGGGTTACACCAATATAATTCCATCCATCTGCCTCATGGTTAAATAATACATTTTATAATATAATACTGAAATGAAAATTCATCCTGTGAGTGGATGGTAGAATAAATACAATGATATTATTGGTTACACCAATATAATTCGGACCATCAGCCTGATGGTTATTTACTGTTTTATAAAATAAGACGGAAATAGTAATTCACTACCATCTCGTAAGTGAACTAAATATAGTAATAGTTATATTAAAGTTAATAATATTACTGGTTATACTAATACAATTCAATACATCTATCTGAGGGTTCGCTTGTTATCAAATTTAGTTATGAAAGGAGTTATACAATGTCAATCGCGGCTGGCGTATGGCTAACTGGGTCAACATATCTCTACAATTTCAATATGACATTGCACAAATATTAATATTTAAATATCGGCGTTAAATACGCTCACAAATACCAGGGGAATAAGCTAGAAATTAAACGTACATAGATTCTGGCTACGAATAACTGTGCCGGCTTTCTCGCATCAAAGGATGGCTATAGATTTAGTTCAGTGGCTTGAACACTCAAATCTATTAGCACACAAGTGACGTTTGGGCGAAAAAAGAAAGATTCTTGTCACTGCAGAGATTTTATACATGTGTGGATAGCCTCGTTTTCGGGCAGTTCATTGCATATTTAATTATTGACCTTTGATCCTTGACTCTGCGAGTAGCTCCCCTTGTGTTTTGATGCTTATTCTCGGGCAAATAGCATTAGGCACATACATTTCGCCACAGATGCTAATAGGACTAACCAACAACAATGGTGTGGGAGATTGAGAGTAAGGGTGGGTAAACTGTCTGTAGTCTGTTATATTATATATATTAAAATCTGGGGAGCCTTGTTTACAGTAAGCGGCCTATTATTTTGGTATCGTCCCATCACTAGCGTTAATAAATGATAATATTTATGTACGTGTTTTTGGCGTTTTTTTTAACACAACAGCATTGCCGTTATTTGTTTGATGAGGCTATCGGCATGCTATAAAATTGTACATACATGTTTGCTAACAACAAAAGGTATATGTGCACCAACTTACAGCAGAAATTTACAAATTTAACATAAACCAACGTCGATTATCGATAAAAACTAAGAATTATAAAAGCCGGCGATTGCCATAGTACCAGAAGCAAAACAACGCTGAGAGCAAAACGCAAGTGGGCTGTGACGTCTACAGCACACCTTGATGTGGCAGAAACTTGGTCCCTTGGTTATAAAAAAATCATAGCTAAAATTTTCTAAAGCTGGCGATTGGTCATGGGGATCGAGATAACCGATGTTAAGTGGCAAATTTGACCCTTTTTTATGCTCGTGTTATGAGGTTTCGGCGACTTAAAAAAATCGAATTAAACGACGAGAAAATGCTAAGACAAAGAGAGAATTTGGCGGTTCAAATAAAAAAAAACGTCGACAAAAAAGGGTGGTCGGGGTAAGCGATCTCGAGGTAAGTGTGTTCCACTGTATATAAATAGTACAACAAATAACTATGCATATTTTGTTTTCATTTTTTGCTAACTTACTTATGAATTGATAATTTCACATATTTGAAGTCTTCAATTTTTTTGTCACTAATGGGCCATTTCAGTGTGATATAATACATCTGCATTATATTTACATCAGATGAATTAAAAAATGTTTTAAAATTAATTACATCAAATTTTAATATAACTTATGTATGTTCAATTTTTAAAACTTTATCAATGAACATTTGATTGAATCATTGACTTTTTAAATTGACTTTTATATATATATATATTAATTCGTGTACACAGTTTAAGATCTCTTTTCCATTTATACCAATACTATTTAATAATTAACTCGAAGCTCACATATTTCTACACTTTCACCTTCTTACCGTATGCCGTAGGTACTTGTACTTCTTCGCTAACTACACTAACCTCAGTAGAACCTGCCCATTTAATCCTCATCAAAGCGTTGTTGTCAGAGAATGATGCTGATCTGTTCACTACAATTTCATAAATAGGGCCATTCTGTTTGGCACAGTAGTAGGTTCCAGTGCAGGGTGTATTAAAGAAATTCAAATTGATGGTGCAAAACTGGCAAAAAAAAAAAAAAGCAAACTTAAGAGATCTATAAAAACAGATAAATAGTATGTGTCTACACAAACACAGACTCACACACCCACATGTATATTGGTAAAAATGTAAATATATACATTAGGGCGGTTATCGATTAAATTAAATTTAATCCTTAACTTTTGAGAAATTACCGATTGATTAATCGATGATTTTGTTAAGCTAAAAATAAAGATGTATGACGTCATTAAACTGAACATTTCAAGAGAAGTAATAAAAAGAAGCAATGGATTTTTTTCTGGAGCTATTTTTAAAACATATTTAGCAATTATAATGATTTAAGTAAGGCATTAAAGTTTAGGCACTTGGAATCTGGGAAGAAAATTTGAAATTAACTTTAAAATATACAAGTAATACAGCTATATAGAAATTGTTTGATGATTAACAAAAACATAAAGATCATCTTTTTATCCCACGTGTTCAAAAGTTATGATTTTTTTCTAAGACCTCATAATCATCTTTTTTCACTACGCTGTTTTTCTTTGCATTTTGTGCCCTTTTATGGCATTTCTAAAATAGTGTTTAGATTATATTTGTTAAATTATAATTAAATTTGCTTATTATTTTAATTACTAATAATGCTAATAATAAAATAATTTTACTATGACATCTATTAAGGTATGTAATAGTACTAATAATAAAAACATTTTTAATATTACACCTGTTGTGGTATCTGAATTTGAATCCAAATTCCAAAAACGCCTCGAAGAAAATGGTTAACTGTCTTTCGTCATGTGGCACTCGCTTAGTAGGAAAAATAAAAAAACAACAGTTAGGATATTTGATAATGTGTATGTTCGTGTGTTTGTGTGGATGTGTTAAAGTGTCAGTCTCATATACATTTTAATATCAACATCAATGACTTGATATAAAGTTACATTTCTTTAGTAAGCACATGAAGGTAGTTGAGTCATGTTAGAATACTTTGTGCATGATGTTAAAGCTTAAAACTACTTAACACTGCTTGAAGATTTCATTGGTCTTTAAAATATTATATTTGAATTGGAAACTTTAAACAATTTAGTAGCATTAATGAGTTATTTTTGTTTAATTGTTCCGCTAAAAAAGTATTGTCTCATATTAATATTTATTCAATAAAGTACGAAAATTATACATTTTAATCTTGGAATCTTTTATAAAATAAAACAAAAAACAAATATTTTTAAAAACATGATTTTAAAGGGAGAGTTAAAAATACGAATTAATAGATCCTTTTTTCTTTTAAAGTACTTAAAGCAACCTATTTTTTTTTCAATTAAGGAGCACTAAATAAGACGCTATTCAGTTTTACATTACAGTTCAGTTTTAAAAATTCAGAAAAAAATAATATTGCAGTGTCTGTTAAATGGTCTACATATATAATGCAATAACAGGTTTTGGTTTAGTTATTGTGCACATTAAATTGTGTACTTAAAAATAATGGAAAACAATGACTTTTTCCCCCCAAAACACTTTGTTAATTTCTACAAGTATAAAATTCAATTAAACCACTTGTTTAAAATTGGAAAAATATACATGTCATTAAATTAAACTATTTATATTAATTTTTACCTACTTACTTTGATTATGAAAGTAATTGTCCATAGGCTGGTTCATACGAATGTTATTTCAATGGGATTCCCATGGGAAATGTTTCACGTATTTGTGTTGCCCATGTATTTAAAGGCGCGTCTAGGTTTTTCTCAATTTGACGAGCGGTAACACTGAAGTGTCATAAAGTTATAAAAATATCACGTTTTGCATGTTACTTTGTATTTGCTGTCCTATTTAGAAGACACTAAACCTACACTACACTTTCATAAATTTCATAATTTTGTTTTAAAAGTAGTCCGTTTTAAAATTATAATAGTAATCCCATGCAATGAGATTGGATGGGACAGGCATAAATAACCATGAGATGGGATGTGACAGAAAAATATGTCCCATGGACACGCCTGCTTTCATTCTTTCAAAAATGCGTAACTGTATGACTGAAATAAACCATATCGTTATTTCTTATTATACTTACTGTAAGGTATCCATATTTTGTTTATGTTCCTACCTCGTAGACATAAATTATTTGTGCGTTTATACTTACATCCTCATGTTATTTAAGCTGAAGAAAAATCATCTGAAGGGCTAATACAAAGTAAACAAAACATCCTCGTGAATTATATCTAAGTGTTATCATCTCTTCTCTTCATTTAGCATGTCTGTAACTTTTTGTAGTTAAATACGTTAATATTAATAGTTGTTTTCTTTTTGCTGTTTTTTCTTTTTCTTTTCCTTTTTTTAAAATAAACAACATAATTTTATTAAAACATTGTTGGCTATTGTATTTTCATTTTAATATTTTATTGTAATCCTACACTTATAAAAATGTTGTTAATTTGCCTCGAAATTTTATCAACACAGAACGAAATCTCAGTCATAACAATGTTTGCCCTCTTTTTATCACATAAGTTTACTGTCAGTTCGGTCAGTCATTTAAAAGTATAGACATAAAAGATATATATATATATATACATATATATATAGGGATAGATCAATGAATGGATAAATGTATGGATGACATTACTGAAAACAGTACACTTTACTTGAAATGTGGCACTGTCAATAAATAGACTGACCTGTACCATAATTTGTAATGAATTTTTTTTAGCTGTTCTTACCTTTGATTTGTTGTCATTCTTAATACTTAGCTTTTTGGGCATACAGAAAATAACATGGGAAACTTTTATTTTTCCCAAATTAATGTTTATTTACATTATGTTCAGTCTACGATCAACAATTAACAAGTAGAAGAATTAAAAACTATCGATGCTTTAACCTTATAAAAATAAATATTGAGCATTTTCTTTTTAAAAAAAAATAATTTAAAATTAAATATATAAAACTGCTATTCCTATGGTGCAAATTTATGGGTTTATATGTAAATAAATATAAAAATAAAATAAAAACTAAGTAAAACCATTACCTTTCAATAAATCCATACATAAAAACAGATACTCGTGTACATAAGGGCTGCCTCTGAAACCGTCGGACAGTTCTAAATTAACACAATCCGCATCAAGCGTATCTGGCTGGTGCCGACCCCAAAGGCTGGATGAGGTATCAAGTGTTTCGTTGTTTGAGATCCATGTGAAATTGCCTTCACTGTCTATATCGTTGGCACCGACCCAAACTGACAGAGGACATGACACAGAAATTGAGTTTTTTAAAACTCTTTTTCTCACAATTATTTATATTATGTCACTTGTTTATTTAATTAATGCATCCGATGACAATGATTTTTTTTACCATACTTTATTACATTACGCATTAAATAGTTTGACAAATATTACCGAGAATTTCTCCACATGAATATTTATTAATAATATTGTTGAGCACATCAAGTGATTCATTGCGTGCCAATTCTGTTCCACTTTTCTCACAGTCAGCCTGTTTGTTTAACATTCTTAATTAGAATAAGTAAATGTTTCATACTTTATTATTTTAAAGGTCAGATTCGTGTTTTAACGGTTGTGGAAACGGTAATATTGTGTTATAATTTATATTGTTGTTAAGAAAGGGAAAAAAAGGAAAATAAAATTAAAAATTAAATATACATTTAAAAACAAAATATATATTTCCATAAGTGAAAACAGTGGAATATTTTTTAACAAACATATTTACTGTTAAGAAATTGATAATTAGTTAATTAATGTATAAAAACATAGGTACGTTAAGCAAACAATATGATTTAAATATATGTTTGCTAAGAAAATCTTTGTATCAGAAGATTTCAGTTCACAATCCCTGGTGTAACATACCTAAGGTCTGCTTTATTCACGTGGAGGCAACAACAGTTAACAAAACGTATTGATATAAACAAGATTAATATATTATATACAGACTAAGGCTGCTGAACGAAGCGATTAACTAATCGAATAATCGTTACATGAATTAATTCGTTAAAATACTTTGATCGATTAAAATTTCGAAATTCTTCTTCTTTTTTTCCAATTTATTAACAATTTCATTTTTTAACTACATGGTTTCCTTCGTATTATTATCATTTATTTATATGTCTTTATATTATCTTATCTTATCTGTTTCAGCCGCTCCTTCATTACAGATGATAACTGCGTGCTACGCTAATCTATGGTTTGCGTTTAGTCCTGCATTCTTATTAGAATTTTAAATGTTGATTAGGATTTGGTTTTACTTTTTTCTTCAGGCAACCCAATCCACGCCGAATTCGGCAAAGAAGAACAAAAATGTGTATTTTTTGTTGTTGTTTTTTGTTCTTGCTAACAGATTAAAGAATGTGTTTTTATCCTTAAGTCTGAGGGTTGTATTAAATTATCCTTCTGCCGTAGACGTGCATACTTAAACAGTTGGTTTTCCTTTATTATGCCTTGCATATTAGAACGAATTTGCTGTGTTGTGTCACAAAATATGAGATCTATGAAATTACCGTCACCTAACCGATATCACGAAATAATGAATAGCGACTTAACTTAGTGAAATACGGATAAACGAGCAAAAACTCAAGGAGGTCCCTGCTTTAATGATCTAGGGGCTATAATATCCGATGAAGGCTCAAAGCCAGAAATTCTTGCCAGAATGGCCCAAGCAACTGCAGCATTAGGCAAACTTATACACATCTGGCAAAGCAAGGAGCTCTCCCTGAGATCAAAGAATCGACAATGCGCTCTTTGGCGATGTCAGTCTTCCTGTATGGTTGTGAGGCTTGGACGCTCACCGCAGACCTCCAAAAAAGAACTAATGCGCTAGAAATGAGATGTTTTCGAAAGGTACTAAACATCTCCAACATGGCGCACATCACGAACGAAGCGGTCCGCGATAAAATAAGAGCTGTCAGTTGCCCTTACGAGGACATTCTCACCTCAATTAGACAGAGGAAATTACGATGGCACGGACACGTAACAAGATCTGGAAGTCTCTAAAAGACGATATTGCAGGGCACAGTCCAGGGAAGAAGAAAAAGAGGCAGACCAAGCACGAGTTAGGAGGACATTTTCAAAGAGTGGACCGGCCTGTCATTTAGCGACTCCCAGAATTCAGCACAGAATCGTGACACATGGCATGAGATAGTGTGCAGCTCAAAATGGTGCCCCAACGACCCAGGGTCAGGTTAAAGGGCAGTTCAGTTCAGGGCCCCAGGCCGACCCATACGTGTTTAATTAAGAAAGAAAAGTTGCCAATGGCTTAGTCTGCTATAAAGGGCAAGCACATACGAACAGACATAATTTCATCTTTATGTATATAGATTACTGTGATCGTTGCAAGGCACGACAGATCAGCAAGTATATAATAAAGGTAGGGTTTACAAACGGCACAACTACCTCCATATGTTAGAAACGCCGATGTTTCTATTACTAAGTAAAGTATTAGAGTCGCACTGTTTGTTTTACACTATTGTCTCCGGATATAATAGTTCATTTGTTAAATGAAGATAGTGAACATTGTTTACATACAGGCTAAGTGTCAAGCCACTTGAAACGCGATGTATACCTCTTGAAGTGCCGAATTACGTCTTTGTATGACTTTTAACAAGTATACAATTGATTCTTATTTATTATTTTACAGACTTAACAGTTTACTCCAAAAGTTTAATTGGAACAAGTGCACATAATATGGATATTAATAAACGTTAAAGATAGCTTAAGATTAACATTCATTTTAACACATATTATGGAAAAAAAACATTTTTGAAGTTAGAGATAAGTCAGGGAGTGGTCAGTCATGGCTTTTCATTTAATTATATATTAAACATATAAGTACAAAATAAATGAAAATATTGCATCAAAAGATATAAGATTTATACTTTCTTGGCTTAATTTACTTGTATACATACTCATAAGATCATAAGGTTCTAACAATTTTAGTCCATATGAGTCGGTTGTGGGCGACTCCCTTCCATTGGGAGCAATTTTTATTTGTAAATAAATACGTGAATTTATTAATTACAGGATTAGAAATAAATGTTGGCATCTAATATTTTTTTCATCAAATTCTAATGCAGTATTTTTTCAGTGTTTATTTTCATGACTTCTGTTTAGAATTTCGTTATTTTTAAAAGCATAAATAATTATAAATGTAAGTTTTGATGACCTTTTTGTTTTAGATATGTTGATTCGAATTTCTTTTTATGCGTTTTTGTTTCAAGCGTATTTCATTATATATAAAACTAGTGTTACAAGTCTTTTTGTGTTGTAAGTTTTACTTTAACATAACATCTTTTCATCAAAATAAAATATGACATTATAAGTATAAACTCTTTTTCTTAAGTGCTACTAACTAAATATTTCTTTTACTTTACATCAATTTACTAAACTAATGTATTTATATGACACATTTAAAGACGTTTGTATTTTGTAAGTGTGCGTGTCAAGAAATTGTTAATCACATAGATCAATGTCATTTTCAGTTTATTTCCTGTTGCGTCTCTTAGGAGGAAAGATGAACACGCAAAAAAACAACTAACATAACAATTTTAAACCGGATACAAGGCAAATACATGTCAAAGAAGATAAAACAAAATAATAATGTTGTTGTACAAAGTTTAATGACATTCAAAGGGAGTATACTGATAAGTAAATATATGCAATTATGTTTCATGCAATCATAGATTTAGTAAGGTTATTAACTTTGTATTGCGTGTTTGTGCTCAGTTTGAATTACTAACATCTGAAAAAAATCATTATGTTTCAAGGTGTGAAAAGACTATAATTTCAAGGTAAATATCTACTTTGTCTTTATAAATAAATATGTAAATGAGGTTTTAATGAGGTGAAAGGGATAGTAGCAATGCAACATTTTTAGAGTCAGTATCTAAAAAATTAAAAAAAGTAAATATAGCGCTTAGAAGACATTATTCAAACAGATTAAGAGAAAAATCAAATATAATGAATGGACATTTATTATATTAGTAAATAAAATATTTTTTCATTAAGTGTTTTAAAAAATTAAACATTGAAAGTAAGTACAAGTGTAAAATTAAAAAAAACAAAACAAGATAAACAAGTTTTCAAGCTACATAATGAAAAATTCGTTTTAGTTTGTTTTAATAGACAATTTATGAATGGTAATTTATATACCATCTTGTGGCAAAATTTGGACACTTTTTTGGACATTTCAAGCACTGTTCAACCAACACATTGGAACTGAACAGAAGCCTTTCCAGTTTATCGTACCTGAAATATGATGTCATTTACAACAAATTGCAGAATGATGAAACAATACTTATAAGGTGATAGCTGGAATTTAGGAAGTTAAATGTGACATTATACCGTATCACATCGATCATCCTAAGAAGAACAGCGGACGAAAACTGACAGAATGAGATTGTAAAATATTGGACAAATATGCATCAGGTTTTGATAACTTGCAGACGCTACAGTATATGCTTGGAGCGAATAATATGCGATATTTTAACCGTTATTCCGATTGAAGCCTTTATGAGTCGACTTTTAAATGCTAATAATGAGGATCCAGGTTACATTACACGATTAAAAATTGCTACTATAAACGACTTCACGAACAGAATCGAATACAATGATGATTTTTTTTTTTACTGTTATCACAAAATGTAAAATTGTCTGCTACCTTACACCCGATGGCGAAAGATCCTGCACATACGACTCAGGGCTTCATCTTATCGTATAATATCTTATCTTATTTGTAACAGACGATTAAAGAAGATTACTGCGTTCTACGTATATGATTTGCGGTTAGTCATGTATTCTTATTAGAGTTTTAAATGATAAAGTGTTTGCTTTCATGGTTTCTAGAGCAACCCATCAACGCCCGAATACGGGACTGGAAGAAAGAAAACTTGCATGTGTTTTCTTCTTGCATACGGGATGAGAAAGGTGTCTTTATCCTTATATCTATCTGAGTGTTTTATTAAGTTATCTTTGCGTTTTATTTCTAAATTATAATTAATTGCTTTAGGGAAACCTCGAAAGGTTCCGCCCCCTACCTCCATCAAAGAGCCTGGAGCTAAGACCAAGCCGAAAAAGAAATCTGATGAGAATTACAAGGCTGACTAAAATTCAATCTGAAAATGAGTATGCGTAAATAGTTGAACTCAAAACGACATAGAGTTCTATTATATGTGTAATTTGTTTGATGAAGTTATAAAAGTTTACAGTCGAATACAATTGCTACAACTAAAACAGTTATAGCATCCTGATATAATGATAAGTCAGATTATTACACCGTTACTTCACAATCTAACTTAAATCAATATATTTTGAGGTCGTCCATAAAGTATGTCACGATCCAAAGGGGGCAGTCGAGGGGAGTAACAAAATGTGGCATTTTGTGAAAGGTGGTTTGTGGGGTTCGGTTAAGATGTGATGTCACGCATTTATTATTTTAAAAATTATTTTTCTATACTATAATTTTTTTTTCTATTAAATTTACTTAGCTTAAAAGTAATGTTCAAAAAATGTGTAAAAAATTTGAACTAGTTTTATTTCAAAATAGCATGAAATGCGTATCACTTAAATTTGTTGTTCATACATCTGAATTGGATGATATAGAAAGATCAGAAATTGTTTTAACAATCATGTTCGCACAAGCAAATATTTCACTCAAATTGTGAAATATCAGGACACCTCATGTATTAACATCCTACTTGCGAGATTCATCCCTGCTCTAATCTAAATCAACCAAAGGACTGATAAACTTAGAGCTTTTAACATGCCTATTCTTATAAATTTCCTTCTTTGTTTGCGGGACAAACTCTCAAAGTTGATGGCGTTATGTCAAAATCATAAGGAGTTTTCAAAGCACAACATTATGATATTTCTTATCCATCTTTTCACAACAGCTTACTTCCATGTATGCCACTTATATTTTGCATAAAGAATATTTTTGAAGAAACATGCATTACAATACAGAGCTCGGGCTCAGTAGAATGTGAAATACCAAACTGTTAAGGAAACAAGTCAGTTATAACGCCCACGTCTTTTGAGAATCGCTTTTAGAAGGCAGAAACCTCGAAATTATGGCCTGAAAAGAAAATGCACATTCGTGGGCTTTTGAGTGGATAGAGGAGGACCAGTTTAAATATCTGCAATTACAATTCCAGGAAATAATTGTTGTGAGAGGTTAATAACATTCGTAACTATAGAGTAACACTTCACATCACTATGGTGACATGATACCTATTGAATATTTTTAGGGATGCAAAGAGTAACAGTTAATTTCTCGATTAATCGTAAAAGAAACTATGGATTGATTATCGATTATAATAATTTTAATTGATACAAATAAGATAAAAAATTAAAGAAAATATATATCTTTTTCAATTGATTCAAAAATACTTAAGAGACTATATAATAGCCCAGACCACAGGATATGTATCAACAGTCCATATCAGTTAAATAAGTTTGAAATGTTATATTATATGTCTCAGATATAGGTAAATAACTCAATAAAACAGAAACTGTCAATTACCCGATTTTTTTACTTCCTTTACAGTGTTAGGCTTTATTCGAAATTAACGATTATTTCATGAGTTACCAGGAAAATATATTGGTCGTTTGCTAATTTACCTTTTTTTTCACGGATCAGCTCAAAACATAAGAGAATATATACATGATGCAATTGCAATCGTTGGAACAAAAGTCAAACCTGATCTCTTTATAATTATGACATGTGATCCAAATTGGCTAGAAATTCGAGACAACCTATTCGAAGGCTAACAGCCGAGTGATAGACTGGACTTTTGTACACACATTTTCAAAATCAAATTAAAATACATCATTCAAGATAAGGTTCTGAATAGAGTGTTCGGACAAGTCAAATTTAATGTGTATACAAATGAGTATTACAAACGAGGACATCCTCATGCGCTCTTTATTCTTACAAATATTATATGACAAGGCTGTAAAGATCGATCGAGACAGTCATTCGAACAATGATAGATGGTTATAGCAGGTAAGAAAATCCATATGCACCATGTATGGAAAACAAGGAATGCTTCAAACCATTTCCGAAAAATTGTGTCCACATAATATTGCAGAAGATGATGCCCATCCTATTTAGTGAAGACGTCAAGAAATAGAAGTTGCTTTAGGAAATTTTACTGTCAACAGTCTTTTTGTTGTTTCTTTTAATAGATTACTTACACACAAATATAATTTTCACATCAAACTAATGAATGTACATTCTCTTTTGGGTTGAGCCGTTAGGCTCTTAAAACCCGGATCAATTTTTCGCTGGCGATCCTCATCATTCGGGCATCGCCATAGAGGTAATCCTCAACAGGCACCGCAACTTCCCCTTCTAAAATCCCGTCCAACTCGGGGCAACATTCTAGTTAGTGGGCCACCGTCTCCTCGGGGCAGCCACACAGCCGACAGGCCAGTTCCCTTCTGTTGTCAAACTTGTAAAGGTAGCTTCGTGTTGGACAATGGTCAGTTCTCATGCGTGTTATGAGCGTCTGACTAATACGGTCAAGTTTCTACCAGGCATCGCTTTAGTCCGGTCGCGGCATTTTCTGGTATACCTTTCTGGCCGTATTCCCATTTGCCCAACCCTCAAGCCATTTCTCACGGAAATGGTCTTTTAGCCACGAGTTGACCCCCAGTTGTGTCAAGGGCTTATCGTGTTGGGGCTGAGTTGTGCCTGCCCTGGCCAGTGCGTCGACCCTGTCTGATTTGGCCGTTCCGCAATGTCCGCCCATGTACTGTAGGACTACTTTGCGCCACGTGTCCAGGAATTAAATCTACTGTATCCAGAATGGCACTCACCGTCTTAGCCTCTAGAGAGCTTCGACTCAAGGTTTCGAGCGAAAACAGAGAATCGTTGAAGACCATGACAGTCGGGAAAATCTTTATCTTCGCTAGACGTCGGCGTACTTCCTTCAAACCCCTGTGAATCGCTTCCATTTCGGCTTCATGACTACTGTTAGTAGATCCACACGGTCCCGACAGTTCGGCACTGTCGGGTCCTGGTTGGGGGTATTGAATTAGCACACCGTATCCACTTCTGCCATCACTGAAACGTGAGCCGTCTGTAAAGACTTTTACCACGCTGTCTCCATAGGTCTCGATTGTGGGCAGAATCTTGTCTCGCAAGAGCTCGACGGGCACTGAACTTCTTATGTCTAGTCCTACGTAGCCGGGGTATCAAATCTTTTTCTTTTTTTCGCTAACGTCCAAGATTTATATCCTTTTTCTCATTAAACGTTTATTTTAGTTAACTTTACAGAAATTGAAAAAAATATATGTGTTATCAAGTTTGAAATGAACACGTGTTTTTAAAGTTAAACTTTGAACTTTCACCGATTTGGCCCCGGAGCCGTAATGTCATTTTTAGCTTATAGCAGCATTATAAATATTTATTTGTTAATTCACTCGTTTGAAAATTTTGAGAAGTTGTTCAATACATTATGGATGACTTTTGACATATGAAAATAAAAAGATAATTACATCAACCGAGGGCTAAGAATTTTATTTCTATCTTGAAATAAGCTATGTAAAAGATTGTTAACATAACCTACGGAGTTAATAGATGCATTATGTCCCAATTACACATTTAAATAAATTGATCGGCAATAAAATAATGTTAAAGGGAATAAAAATCATAATTTACATTCCGTTGGTTCCTGGGGCCTCACATTTCTTTTATACATTTTAAAAACTTAATTCACTTTTAGACATCTAAAGATGATGACAAGTAAGGACTATTCTATTGATCATATTCTAGATAAATCTCTTTAGTGCTTCTTATCTTACGCAGTTTTTACCTGAGTTCATTTAAAGCCAGTTATTCTAAAATATGCTTTATAAATTTAAAAATTTTTTTTTTTTACTGACATCATTTATCTGATTGGCTTTTAAAAAAAAAGAGATTTCGGCGTCTTTTTAAATGTCGTCCAAACTATAATTGATTTTTTAAAATTATTTTTATAATATGAGCTCTTAACATAATTAAATAAACATTAACTACTCGGTTAAGTAATGGACACAATAATCGTCTGTATTCAAGGAGTCGGGGGTGCGGTGGTCTAAGTTGTAGCGAGCTGGACTACAGAACTCCTGAAAGAACTTGAGTCGCGAGTTCGAGCCGTGGTACTGGCAAGGCCCCAGGGGCATTGTGCTAACTACACAACCCCACGCTCGCAAATGGTCAATAAAACTTGTGAACGCTACTTCACTTGCTTTAATGAACCTTCATGGTCTGTAAGGGATATAAAAATATTTTAAAAATCAAAGTGTCTCCATCTGGTAAGATACGTCTAACAGATGGATCTTGATGAAACTTGGTACTTTTGTAATTTATATTAATACTCATTTACCTAATGCGCACTTTGCCTCTAATCCCTGGACAGCGCTTTCTTGGGTAATGAAACCAAACTTGTAAAAATCTTCATTGCGCGAGAGAATATCGTCGATATCCGAAGTGTCAATGTTTACTTTCCGCTAGTGCTTTCGCTCGTTTCGCAAAGTTTTATTGTAGCGCTAACCCTTTTATAATGTAATTTGCGAACAATTTGGGCTGAAAAAATTAGCCTATTACAATTAAAAATAGTTATAAACTCAAGATAGTCTTCTCTAAAATAACCATTCTAGAGGCTCATTCTAAAAAAATAAGTTTGTATGATAATAAATAGATTTTAAGCATTTGGAAAAAATCAAAGCACAATGCATTGCGGTGTACACTTTAAATTATTCCAGGCCTTGAAGGGGGGGTGCAATTTTTTTTTTAAAATCCATATGGGTTATGAAATAAAAAGTGTACATTTCTTACAGGCAACCCCCCCCCCCCCACCATTTTTTTCGCTAACTTTTAATGACGATTTGTTCCTCATTCAAATTACAGTACTTTTAAAAATACTAATTTAAATATTCATTACTATCCTGATTAGAATAAAAAAGTTTTTTTCAAACCTTACATTTTGAACAAATTACGCCTGGGGACATTCATTTCTCTCATTTCTTCTTGTATAAGATATAAAATTATTATTTTCTTTATCCGATCGCTATAAATCTTTGGAAAGTTTGTGAATTCACTCCACTAAAAAAAGGTTTCTGGGATAATTATGATAAAATACAAGTACACTGTATTAAGGGCGCTGGGTGCCAAATATTTTTTTTTCTCATTTTGGCTAAATTAACTGTTATGTTTTTTTTAAACATTGCATATTAGATAATAAACGAAAAAAAATACTAGATGATTCACGTTAAAAATCATATTGGAATTTGAACTTCCGATGTCTATTCCTTTTTGGCTTGGTGACCCTTTTAAACAAAACTTATCGCCTTTTAAGTAGGGAAGCAGAAAATAACGATTATTTTTTCAAGTAATCTAAAAAAAAATATTTATAAAAAAACGATATATTTTATTTTGAAAGATTAATTAACCCATCACTTAGAATTAATTGGAAGTTTTAAAAAAAGTAAATTAAAATAAAAGATACTAATAATATAGCGCCCGATAAAATACATTTCTTGAGGATAACGAGAAAATTTTGGTTTTAAACTAGCTACTTACGGAAACTTTCTAAATGTTCATAAGTCATAAAGTTTGCCTACCTTACCCTTCGATTACTTCGTCTCCTTTTTTTTTTTTAAATTAATTTATTTTATTTTATTTTTATTTTTTGTTAAATATCTATTTATTATTTATTATTTTTTTTTATTTTTNGGGGGTTACTACCTTACACTTTTCATGAACAGGTGTAGCTGCGAAAAAACAGAGGTTTGAGATTTAAAATTCATTCTCCTAGATAAGCTACCTATCAAAGTTTACGAGCCCCATCTCTCCCAGGCTGCTGATTTTAAAGCAACAGCGACCCGCCCACCCCCTACTCCTTTCAGTTGAAACGTGGTCCACCAGACTTGGTATTAAGTCATTCAAGAAGGCCAGGAGTTACACTTTGGTTATCAGAGGCTTTTTTGAGGCCCAAGCTACAGTAAAATTTAAAGAGGAGTGTGTGCTTAATTCCCACTCTTACCACTGGCATTAAAAACCTTGTTCTGCATAGCGGATCAATATTTCGACACATAAATTTCAATTAAACAATGGAATAAAACAGTTAGAGCGTGTATTCAAAATGATGCACTAATTTTTATAATTTGTATTTGTTGTAATATGTAATGTATAACTAAAATTTATTATATAAGCTATTAAATAGCACTTCAAAATAGTGACTTCATTTACTTTGAACAGCAAAAAGTGTTAATTACAGGAGGATATTGTGAAGAGGAAAATGTTAAAACGGGTCGTCTATATCGTTGTATTGATAGCATTGTGTCGTATTGAACTAGGTAAGTAATAATTAATTAATCACGAATCTTTTATTATAAAGTAATAGTTATTTCTAGGGCTGTGGAATCTAACGATTAATTTCTGGATTAATCTGTAAATGTTTTATCGAATAAAATTATCTTATCGTTAAAATAGCGATTAAAAGTAAAGGAAATATTTTAATCGTTTTTTTCGATTTATTATAAATAATTAATTCTTAATAATTAATAATAGTTGTTTTTCTACATGCAAACTTCTGTTTTAAAAAAAAGAATTTAAAAGTGTAAACTTAAAAAAAAATAATACGTAGTTTTCTTTAGGAAAATGATATTTTAAAAAAAAAAAAATGTTTTCCTTTAATTAAGAATATCAAATTTAAATTCACTGACATTAATTTTAACGACATATATCTAAATATTTTATTAAATACTTAAGTTATTGGAATTTTAAGAACTTTTTAGTTTAATGACGTCTTACATCGTATATTCTGCTTTACTCAAAATTTTCGATTTATTATACGGTCATTTTTTCAAAAGTTAGCTATTAAATTTAAGTAAACGATATCCGCCACAAGAATATCCAATCAGTTTATTGTAAATTTGTAAAAAAGTTTATTTAAACATAAATTTAGTGATACAGCAATTAGGCATATAGACTACTAAAGTAAAACATGTAAACAGGGTATGAGTTAGCCTCACTAAACACATAAAGGCTTTAAGGCTATCTCATACATTGTATAATTAAAAGTTATCCATTTAATAAAGTTAAATAAAAGATTTGTAACATCAATCAGTAAGAAAATGTCATTATATCGAATGAATGTTAGAGAACTTATATAGCACAATGTTCCATAATTGTATATATATATANTTTATATAATTAGGGTATGTATAAAAAATAGAGGAAGTAAGGAGTGATATACTTTATACAGAAATAATATTGACTCAAAAGAGAAAAAAAGGAAAATTATCAGTGTTGTGAGAAAATCCAAAAGGCATATTACTGACTAACAATATTCACGTGACTAAACAAAAAAAAATATGTTACAAAAAATATAAGACTTACATAGAGTGTATATGTCGAAGAGTGTTTCATTGAACGTGTCATCCGTGAAACATATTACTATTTTGTTTCTTATTTTTTGTATAATCGTGTCAGGCAGGTGTAGCAAAATTAGTTTTACTATTATACACCAATCAAGTGAAGCAGTTTATTTTTAATATGCACCAGAACTACTGTTTATATTTCGATAAAATCGGCTCATTGAAAAATTTAAATTAAGTTATGAGCTTACTTTTAAATTTTATTTTTTTTAAATTTCAGACCTTAGCTATATTTGGTGTAAGGGGCCTAATAGATATCTTATTGTTGAAAATTGCTACACTTTATACAGCAATAAAACGTCATGGTATGATGCAAAGGTTAGTGAACTTAACATTTTGTTGAGCATTATTTAATGCAAGGGCCCCAAGCTCTGCTGAAGGTACGTGTATTTTCTTTACCTAATAGATTTATCAACTATTTCGTTACCGAGACCTGTCTCCAGCTACATAAATGATCAACCTTGGTAAAGAAGTAAAGACTTTATACACCTAACCTGATGATACTATTTTTAACTAATAATAGGACAATTAAAGACAATGGCGGCGTTAGGTAAGCGCGGGGCCTAGTGCCAGCAATGACCCCGCGGGGCCAGAATACTAGTAAAGATCGCTAAGCACCAGTATGCTATGGTATTTAAAAATATGAAATATCTTGATTATTGTGTAATTTTAATACCGTGTGTCACCTTTTTAATAAATTATTACAATTTTAGTAAATCTATTGTGAATGACGTGTACACAAATAAAGGGGATAGGTTGAATGGTACATCTAGCCTATTTTCCGCTAACGGTGTAATTCTTTCAAAGACGTCTAGAGCTACGCTACGGAATTTGACCCTCAAAATGGATTACTAGAGTGCCTCTTTCGTTTCTTTACAATCGTTTCCAGCATACGTTCTACCATCCACTCTTTAGTTCTACATGTATAGGCTATTAACCAGGACGAGACATGTTCAGGACCAAAACGCAGGGCCTAGCTTAGCGTGGGGCTTTCGGCAGTCGCCCCAGTTGCCACCCTCAAACTCCGCTCCTGTATAAACATTAGGACACAACGTATAATGTTCATGTGAACAATCGTTATTTCTATCAACAAAGTCCAGAATAGTGAGTACAAACTACATTTGTTTGACTTTCTTAAATTAATTTCTTATATATGTGAGTTTACAATTTTAAAACAAAATCCGCTAAAAAATTGTATTCTTTAAATAACCTTTATGCGATAAACGGTTGTACATGGTTTATCGCAATCTAAATATATTTTTAATTGATGCTGACTTGATGTTTTTCATTTTTGATCAGCCGAAACAGTTACTTCTGAATTCAATATCTATAATTTTAAAAAACCAAGTTAAAGACACAGGTTTTGACTATAAATCCCTTACTTACGAGACATAACAATCATTATCATACGCATCACACGACAATCTGCTAAATTCAAATTTTTTGTTGATTAAATAATAGGGAGTACACTTTTTGGGGGAGTGGGCTTAACTTTATCGTGGACTGGACCTGAATTTGTTCAGGAGTGGATGCAAGGAAATTGTCCATATGTTGATTAAAACTTTTCATTTCTCCCAGAGTCGTTTCACTAGAACTCAAACCAAACCAAGTAAAACATTAATTCTAAAATAAAACGTCTAAGGCACAGTTTGAAGATGTTATTAACAGTCGATAACACATTAATATACTTTAGTGACTAAATTTAATAAGTAATCACAATCAAATTTGAGCTGATTTATTCAGATGTCAAACATGATGACCCGTAACGAAATAAAGTTAACGATATACAACTCTTCTAATACATGTGCTACTGCACTTCACTATATACATATAATATAAACTCACTAAATTTATTCGAGGTCAGGCTGCGAATTATTTGTTAGTAACTTAACAAAAAAATATGTAATATTATTAAAAGCCTTTCAGTTATTAGTGGGGAAAATAAAATGTTATAATAATTAGAAACT
Organism: Radix auricularia; assembly: GCA_002072015.1. Lineage (NCBI taxonomy): Eukaryota > Metazoa > Mollusca > Gastropoda > Lymnaeidae > Radix > Radix auricularia. The sequence continues at coordinate 404,408 of MUZC01003382.1, read as the reverse complement.
ACTCATATTAGATCACATAATGAAATGGGCGAACAAATGCCTTTCTATTCGGAATGAACTTTGGAGGATATTTTCCATTTGAAAATCCAAATAACCATTATACCGTAATCATTGAATGATCATACATGACACCACTCGGGTAGTAAAGTACAACAAATTACCCATACCTCCTCCCCAACACCAATATCTCATATATAAAGATGAAAGTTTGTTTGTCTGTTAACGACGGAATTCCCACAGTTGGAACCAGGGACATGAAATGTGTTGCATGGCACCTTAATATGATCCGGGAAAGGTCATAGGCTTTTTTTCAACCCCAGGTGACCACCCCTTGGGTAAGGGTGCCCCTTATTTTGAAATTTTTTTATTATGAGCTGTATAAAAATTAAAATTCACTAATTCTGCTATTTTTGCGTGAAGGTAGACTTCCACCATGGAAACAGACGAAAACAATATTTAAATTATTACTTACTGGGGTCGGGGGACCAAAATTTAGTGCTATTCGTATATTAAAAACTGACTCATCACTAATTTTCCAACTTCATGTGTAGGTAGAAGCAAGACAGTTTGGTAAATTTTTAAGTAATCACTCGCAACGATTATTGGAGAAAAATATTTTTAGAATTCACACCCATGAAGGCGAAAAACTTTTTTTTTTTGTTGTTTTTTTAAATATTTAAATACGCTACTTCTCCACATTCCTTTATATGTAGAAACATGAAACTTTTGGAAGTTGTTGAGTACACTCCCGCAAAGGTAACATGCAAAAAAGTAATTAAAGTATCACTGATTTGGGCCGGGGGCCTAAATGTATGTTTTCTTATATAAAAACTGACTAATTACTAATTCTCCATTTTCCCCTGTAGATTCAATTATAAAATTTTGCATAATTGTTGAGTAGCCAACGTGACGATAAATTGCGGACATATTTTTTTTTTAAATTCCCACTTTATGGGGCCGGGGGCCTAAATTTTTTTTTACACTTACATAGACTATAACAAATATAAAAAAAACACCAATAGTCTTATTTCCAGCGTAGGCATAAGCATGAAACTTTTGAGAGGTTTTTGAGTACCTTCCATGATCTTAACAGATGAAAATAATATTTAAATTATCACTTCCTTGCGGCCGGGCACCAAAATGTAGTTTTTTTCAATTTCAAATAAAAAAACTTTGGATATTGTTTAAATGTATTTTTTTTTTTACAAAATTTGGAAGATAAAATATTGATGGCCTAATTATAATTCGTGAGGGCATTAAAATTATTATTTTAAAATCTCTTGTAGCCGAGGGCCCCAAAGCTCTTTTTTGTTAATTGTTAAAACATTTTAAGAATTTGATTTCACTCGGGTTTTTTTAAAGAAATTTTGACTAGCAAATATATTCCTCAATATCCAAATTCAAATACACAAATGTTTTGAACTGTACATATTACACAAATAAGGCCCCGACACTTATTTTCGTTATTTCAAAGATGTATTAATAGTAAATGTATATTATTCATCCCATCGCCAATAAACTTCAGGAAGTTTTTTGGTGTGCTCCTTTAAATATTCTGGCATTAACAGTAAAAGCTTCTTTTTAAAAAAAAAAAATAATAAAAAAAAAAAAAAACAACATTTATTAGGGTTTGGAGCTCGTATGAAATTTTTTAACATTAGTAATGCAAAAGGTAATTTAAAAAGTGGTTACTGTGTAAATGGATAAACTATTAGCCAAATTTCATTTTAAACAAAAATTTTAAAAAAATATTCTATTGGAGGATGAACTTCGGAATTCTGTTCCTTCGTTGCTATGGCCCAAAATATTTTTGTCGTAAACATTTAAACTTTTTTAACTATAGATTTTAAACAATTTAAATACATATTGACGATGATCTCTATCATGGCAAGGATTGAAATTTTCAGACTTTATAAGATGTCCCCATCTATCATCTGTTAAGTCCCTACCCACTACTATTTGAAAATTTGTTCTAATTTAGAACCGTTGAGGGTAGGGGTATGTCAATCAACGCAAAAGTGACGCTGTCCTTGAGATGGACAAAGATCCATCATGGACCATGGAATATCCCATAGAATAAGTAATAGGTTAGGACGTGAAAGTTGGCCGAAGGTTCTCGAAGGCATGCATGTGAGCGCGTGATAACAGTTGGTACGAGCCAACTGACCAATCAAATTAGAACTGTCCGCGGACCAAATAGTGGCCATGGGTCCTTAAATACTTGACCCAAATCTTTCAGCGCTCTCTCTCTCTCTCAGAAGATTCGCAGTGAACCAGGTTTGATGTGGACTGGTGAACACTAAAGTTTGATCCTAGCTTAAATTTTGTTTCACCTAGTACTAGTAGGTTAGACCACGAGACTACTAAGTTAATATAGTAGAAGTAGAAGAGCAGACCATTGCCTAGAAGACGTTCTGGTGTTTCAAGGAAGGGACGAGGTGGCCTTGCTCCACAAGTGGGAATCCTTGCTGTCGGTGACCGTCACTGCGAATTAACCGACTAACCAATCATTCTTCACAGCTGACAGATTGCCCCAATACTGACCACGGGAGAGCACTGAGCTACGCTTGACTGCGGAGCGATAGAAGCAGCGACACTAGGCAGAACCGTCAATCATCTAGTTAACACGCCCAACTTACCAGAGAAAAAGTCGGGCCGTACTGATATACTGTCCATTGTAGTTTTATCTAGTGTTTAGTGATTTATCTAAGTTAATCAGTTTTGTCCAACTATATATTGGGTATCTTGAGTGACAGTCTGTCACTCAAGGATAGGACTGCACAGCCACTCGAGAAAATGCAACCCAACCCAACGGTGATGCACCATCGTCTCGCGAGGCGGAAGGATGCCGAATATTGGGTATCTACTTTATTTGTTGTTCATTCTTTATGTTATTAAATGTCATAAATCTCTGTTGTATACACAGAGGCGTTTGAGTTATTATTTGTATGTAGAACATATAGTTATATGGTAGACAGTGGAAATTTTAGACACCGTAGTTAACATTTGGGTGCTTGAGCCATAATAATATTATCATATTGAAGCATTGCTATACCCTAGACAGCGATACTTATTATTGGGGCTCAGCATTTTGTGCGAGAACCCTCTATTTAACATTGAGTACCCGCGATATGTAACAACACCCTGCTTCCATTTTACTCGGGGGCCTGTAATGTCATTTTAGTACCCCATTTTTTTACACTACCTTGACAAATATTGACAAACAAGTATATAAATCATGATTCAGACTTAAATCAATTGGTGCTTTAAACGCTTACTAAAATCCTATATTTCACAGCAGGGCGCGAGTAATTTGCTTGGGTTACCAACCCTAGGGTAAGAGGGTCCATTATGTTGCTTTTTTAACTTTTATGAGCTATATAAAAATAATTTTGAGCGTTAGCTACTGTTTAAAAGAATTATCAATTACAAAATTCGGTATTTAAGTACGTGAGAGCTTTTATTAAAATACTGCGATGCACGAAATTCATAATGCTTATTTCTTCGCGGCCGCATGCACCAAGTGTCTTCTTTTGGGTAATGTTTAATATTTTACCACCCTTTTCAATTTTATAAGATCTTAAGAAATAAAGTCTAGACGGTTTAACATATTTAGTATATCCATTTCGATCCAGATTAATATCAAAGGGGTTTTTGATTGGTGTTTACGGTTTCTAAACGCTAACTAAAATTCTTATTTACCGCTGCAAAGCGCAAGCAACACTCTAGTATCACAATAAAGATGATTATTTGCTTTCATGCAATTATATTGTGTTGCTTATATTTTCATGTGAAAACTCGAATTCTCGTGTTATGTCAAGATTTTCTAATGCCTCAGTAACCAGGATTTGGCCAGCAGTATCCTGAGATCGTGATAGCATGGTTGGCAGCTTTTTTAGTCACCTCGAAGATAGCCTTAGCAAACAAAATTGCTTGACCTTTAAAGCCGTACTGGCCCAATACACAATAATATTCAATAAAGTTAAAATTCGAGATAGCAAAGTAAACCCCACTTGAGTAAGAATTGCTAGCTTAAGGGGAATTACTTCAGGATCAAGATTGTTTCAGCGTGCTTTCGATTGGAGGGTTGCCCTTATTTACATCAAATTATATTTGCAAAGGTGACACAAAAGAGTGAACAAATCCACCGTAAAATAATCGAGGGCATTTTGTTAAATCGTGTAATTTGATACTTGGTTAAGATAACAAAGTTCACGAAAAACTTTTCAAATACTATCAGCATAAACAAAATATTTAAATCTTAAAGCTTTCATGGTTGTGTTCATTTGCTTTCTTCTTCCTGTATGAAATGGACGATCTTGTGATAGGCGAGAATCACGTGACACTGTTGACTCTTCACGTAGTCGTTTGCATCAGAATGGCGTTGTTCATTGATACGGGGTTCACGAGACCATAATGATTCCTTACTCGCCTTTTTTAATCAGATGTGCGTTGTTTTGAAAGTTAATACAGTAGAAAATTCATTTTTTACAAAAAATAGACAATTAAGTTGGTTTTTTTGCTGTTCTTTTGCAAGTGTGTACTTTTTTTTGCATTTAAGTCTCTTCATTTTTGCTGATCATTGCTCAAAGGTAACAGCTCGTAAACATCATTCTTTTCTTATTAATCTCTCACCTTTGCAATTCTTCTCAAATATAACAACAATTTTATATCAATTTTATTTTAATGTTTTGTACTTTCTTTTCGTAACAAAAATTAACAATCATTTGCTTTAAAAAAGCCAAATTGTGAAAGTAAGTGGTTGCTTAACTAGCCAAGATACCATTGTTGAGTACGAGCTCACAAAACGTTTAGACCCCAGACGTTGAGGACTTGGACTATGGCATATAGACACCAGCAACTATATGACTCAAATTATGTAGGGTTAACTTGTACTTTATACAGTTAGCAAACATTTCTATTAATTGTGGCTCTTGCCCCAGTGAAAAGTATTAATAATTAGTATTAATCTCAACTACTACTACATTTCAATAAATTAAGACACATATATAATAACCCAAACGCCTCTGTATATACAACAGTGAATAATGACATTTGATAACATATAGAATGAATGACAAATAAAGTAAATACCCAGTATAGAGGTGGACGATGCTGATTAACATATATTACTAAACATTCGACGTAGAATACATTGGACATATGAAGATGACCCGACTTCCCTCTGTTAGTGGGCGTGACTAAAAGACAATGGCTGTTACGTCCATGTCACTGCTCCTCAAGTAAGGCGTAGCTCTACCAATGTCGGTTTACGATTTCTTCCCGCGGTCAGTCCGTGGGTCAATCACTCAGCTATGTGGAATAACTGACAGCTTGGTCAGCTCCGCAATGACCGTCTCTCTCAATCATTCTTTCGTGTAGATATGGGGGTCGGCTTGCCCCCTTTCATCAGCATCAACACCAGCACGTCTCCTGCCTGGTCTGCTCTATACTTCTAAGACTAACTAATACTTTACTCTACTAGTAGTTGACTTTACTAGTTGAAATTTTACCATACTACTAACTTACTAATCCTTGCTTACTTTACTACTAACTTCACTAGCATGAAAACAATAATTATGAATATCTTAATTAACTATCAATAGTTATGGACATATTAATCAACATATCAATCAACAATGAATATAAAGAATAAAAGCATTAAATAGTAGCATGTACAAGATTCATGTGCACTATACAAAAATACCTTTGAACTACACTAAGTAAAGCGTTCACTAGTTCACTAGCATGAAACCAATAATTTTGAATATCTTAATTAACTATCAATAGTTATGGACATATTAATCAACATATCAATCAACAATGAATATAAAGAATAAAAGCATTAAATAGTAACATATACAAGATTCATGTGCACTACACAAACTACATTTGAACTACTCTAAGTAATGCCAAAACCTGAAAACAGACTTCTCAGCCAGGCTCAACAGTCAACACCTCCGACATGGTGTTCTCTTACATTTAATCTTCTGGGAGAGAGATCGCTGAAATATTTTCGCCCATTATTTAAGGGCCACTGGCCACGCTATAGTTGCGTCTGCCCTAATTTTTTTTTATCAGTTACAACTAGCTACTCCTCTGGTATTTGTCATGAGTCAGCGTGCAACTCTTATTTTGATTGGTTAGTGATCATGAACGATCTCTTTAGCACGTGCTCACATACAAGCATTCAAGCATCGACAGGCTTCTAACACGTGATCTCATATTACAAAATTTTTATAGGACCTATCATTTTTCATTGCCCATCATCAGATTTTACAAAATCTTTGACTATATAAAAGGTTAGCGTCCCTTGTTACAATGTTTGACCTAACCGCAATGGTTCTCAAATTGTTACGGTTCCAAGACTATTGTACTTAAGAACTCAACAACAATAGTACGCGAAATATTTAAACATTGTATTCAGCTCACAGACAGTATTTAATTGTCTACTCAGCAACTACATATTCTCACTTGTTTTTAGGAACACTGAAACTGTCACTCTCTCCTCTCTCTTTTTTCTTCCTTTCCACTTCTATAGTGCGGTGTACAATGGTGCGGCGCTCTGTGGTTGTGAAAACATTTTTTACGCATTTTCGAGATGTCGAATGCGCTATTGCACCCGTTTTGTCCGTCCGTCCGTCCATCATCACCCTTGATCACAGCATCCATAAGTCCTAGACCCATGATGTATATATGTTTTTTTTGTATGTCCTGACCTGATATTTGTGCATCAACAGTCAGTTACTCGATCCGTTAAAAAAAAACGTTAAAACTATCAAAAAACATTGCGAATCGAGAGGTAACACTGGCGCAGGGAACGGCCGCCATTGCCGGAAGTCGAATACATCGTTTTTTCAAGCATTGAAGAGTTAAAGTTATTGACGTCATTAGAATATGTGTAACAGTTTAGAGAGTTTTACGGCATCATTTGTGGTGACTTGTAGTTAGATTAAAGAGAAAATAAAAATTTTAAAATGTAAAGAAATGACTTTTAAATTTGAAAAAAAATGTCAAGTATATTCATTACACAAGAAAATTCACACAAATATGTCTAAAATTTAAACACAATTACTGATAACTGCATATTGCTGATATCTAACATTAGTACTGATACATAATACGAAAATGCGCTAACACGTCCTGAGTTCCAAAAGGGACCAGGCTTAACATGATTTTTCTTATTCATGTCTCAAATATAACAAGAACAAGAATATCACTCCTGATGTGTACTTACATAGCAAAACCACAATTTACTGTCACTTATAAAAAATATCAAGAGAATTTAGACTAACAAATAGAGATCTTTAGACAATTCATTTCTCTTATTCCCGTGCGTCTCGGTGCGACGCAAAATAGTGAGATACTAATCGAAAGATGATAAAAAGATACATAAATATATAGTTAGATAAATATTAAAATATATGAAAGAGATATATGATAGATAGATATATAGATAGATAGATAGATAGATAGATAGATAGATAGATAGATAGATAGATAGATAGATAAATATATAGATAGTTATTATTGATGCTTTTAATAATTGAGATTAATAATAACAGTTGTCTTTCTTCTCTGTATCTTGAAACAGGAGTACTGTGAAAAGAGTGGATCGGTCTTAGCTATCTTGAATTCGAAACAACACTTGCATGAGGCATACAATCAACTACCCTCTGAATCAAGCTTAGAGAAAGGTAGAAAGGAAAATAAACACACACAAACATATACATATATATATGTTAAATTAAATTTAATCGTTAACCTTTGAAAAAATTACCGATTAATCAATCGATAATTTTGTTAAAGCTACAAAAACGATTATGACGTCATTACACTGAAAATTTCAAGGGAAGTTGCTGTGAGTTTGGCATTGGACCAGAATCTTTTGTTCAGTCTAGCCATAGCAGCTGATGCCTTTCATATCCTACCGCTTATCTCAACTTCCAGTGACGGTTTACTTTTGTGATCTGTTGCGACGCAGTTTTCGACGCCTATCATTAAAACGCCACACAGCTTCTTCAATATCAACGACGGAACGCTGTCGTTTAAGTGGCATGGGAAATATGAGTAACGGTATTGATTAGCAGGGCTGACACACTTCAAGATTGCAACACAGTACTTAAAGATTTTAAAAAATGCACCGAATAGAAGTTATTTTGAAAGTCCGCGTAAATTTATTCATTGAAACACGTCAAGATGAGAACATAGTACTGAATGATGCCAAAAAAACAACTTCACAAAAAATAACTCGTTTTGAAAATCCACGTTCATGTATTCAATTTTTGCAATGATATTACTTTTTTTCTGATTGGCTGTGGGAGTCTTTAGGAGTTTGAGGGACCAATCGCCATCGATGACCGCACAGAATTTATATATTTTTGTGTGTATATGTATATATATATATATATATATGAGGATTTTCAGCCAAGATACTGAGTTACACTGCATTATTCTAGTTATTTTTCTTATCTTTAATTTTTATATGTAAAAAAATTTGGTTAATATTTTTTTTGGTTTTTTTTTTTGTTTTTTTTAAGTTACACAGAGGACGTGTTTTAAAGAAAAACTCTTTGAAATATCTATTACCAGAAACCATAAGACTGTAATTTTTAGCTTGTATACTAAGACTGCCTTTGCAATGTACAAAATATATTGTGTAGTATATATTAAAAACTATTAAATAAATTAAATTACACTTGTTTTCTTTGACCAGTCTGGATCGGTGCTCATGAAGCATTAGAAGGAGAGTTTGTGTGGATTGCAAACAATCAAACCTACAATTTTTTGGATAGTGCGCATAATGAAAGAGATCGTTGTGTGTACATAATTGAAGAGGGTGATCTTACGTTTCCTTTTGGCACTTTTCCTTGTGAACAAAGTTTATACTTCGTATGTATGAACATTGGAAAAGGTTTGTATTATTTAATAACTTAAAATATTCACTGCTTTTGTACTTAAATGAAAAAGATAACCAACAATCACGTGGTCCTTATGTCAATGGAATGCACATTTTCAAATTGCATATCAATATATTTACATTTCCCGTCAGTTAAGTAATTTTTTTTCAAAATATTGTGTTGAAACATTTAAAAAAACAATCATTTTTTTTAATTTTAAAAATAATATATTATTTTTTTTTCAAAAAATATTTAAAACTGCTTGTTTGAATTGAGATTTTATCACAAGCATTTTCTTTTGTTATACTTAATTTTTCTTATACCAGCAATTTTTCTAACATTGAATACATTAATTACAAGAAAATTCCATTTCAACTTTATTTATAATTTTTACCTAATTTTAATTTTAAAACTTAAAATATTTAAACATTTTATTGGTAGATAGCTCTCATGATTGGCTCCTATAAATTTGTCTTATCTCATAAAATTATGTTATTTTAAATGTACTTTTGATTTTTTTTTTATTTCAAAATAAATAGATACATGACTGAATATGAATGAGTTAAGTTGCTCCTTTTAATATTGTCAATAATTTCTTATCCTGATTCGATTGTTTCTTTAAAAAAGTTATCTTCGAATGTCTCTTCTTTACTTTGCGGCGTAAAATGATCTTTTTAAAAACTATTGAAATAGTTTCTATCTGTTATTTTCTAATCTACAAAAAGTACCCACGACCAAACAATTAGATTTTTAAAAAAAAATTATTATTATTCTTTCAATCATTCTCAAAAAAATAATCGTCGTTTTAAATTAGTTTGAAATGGAAAATCATAGTTAGGCAGCTGAACAAATACTTAGGTAAGAAATTTTGTTCCTCATTTGTCAGTTGTATAGCAAGTCATGACATTTTTTAAATTATATTTTTTTTTACAGAATTATTTATATCCTTTCTTTTTTCTTCCTTTTTTTAAATTTTTTAAATGGGATTTTTTAAACTTATAAAATATAATATTTTAATTTATTTTCACCTGAAACTCATTAGCTTTTTCATGTTTTATGTTTTTTCCAATTTATATAGATTAGCATTTTTTTCAAAGATAAAAATCCAAAGATCGACAAATTAACTGTAAGCTAAAAAAGTGTGTCATTTTGACATATTGCATTTTTTTTGCAGACATATCGACTAACAGTTGTGTTGCGGACAATGAAATATGGCTGGATGGCACCTGTTATACAATTTATTATCAAGAAGAAACGTGGTGGGACGCTCAGGTAATATTATTGTTTATTCTATTATTTTAAAAATACAAATNTATATATATACAAAAGAATCATACCCACACTATGCAGAGGAATTGTTCTGCCTTAATTGTTCTATTAAGAATGTTAAATTGTATCACTTGTTGTTACTTAAGTGTGCGAGTAAATAAGTTTGGATTTCTATTTCTAAAGTATAAAATTTTGTCATTTTGTCCTGAATGTACTATTCAGCATTCAACTATATAAATATTACAACTTTATTCTATAATATTAAGATACGTTTAAGAACACTGGGTATGTAAACTTAAAATTAAGCAAGGTAAAAATGTAATTTAAAAACCTGTATATTAATATAACTAAAAGCTATAGAGCCGGATTAGAAAACATTGTTATCTGGAATAAAACAAATATGATGTTTTACATGCTAATTAAAAAAAAATTAAATTAAAGAAAGATTTATTCATAAACAAAACACAACAAAATTCAACGAAAAAGAAAATAAATTTAAAAATTCTCGTGCAAAATAAACTAAGCCTATCGTCATACATAATTTGCACACTTAAAAACTTCCAGTTTACTGATAGAATCGAATATCAACAATGTTTCTGTTTCACTAATGAATTAAAGTAATTTTATTCTATTTTCCAATTTGACATTGTAATTTACAAATTCGGTAACCCACTGATTGTGTTTATATTCCTCGCCCCTTTTTCTATTTCTAGGTGTAGGCTATCAATATTATTATTTTTAAGTTAAATTTAGAATTCACAATTTAATTATTTATTTATTGAAAAAAATATTTCTTAAAATTTAATTGACAAAGTGATGTACCATTTTTAAGGGTACAAATGCATTTAATAACCCGGACATGAAGGAGTGCGCTTATTGTGTTCATTTGTATATAGATTTTTAAATATTTTTATATGTACGTTTTGTTGTGATTTATGAATGACTGAGGTAGCTGCTACATTGTTGACTGGGTTATTTGTTATGACCAAACAGACGGGTCAACTCAAGGTATAACACCAACACTCTTGAACATCTATAACTTTATTAACAGGAAAGGTTCCTCTATTTACCAGCAGGACCTCTATCTCTTGCTCACAACAACAACTGCCTTCTCCCTACGTCATGTTCACACTATTACGTCATACTCTTTCATATCGCGCGCACCGAACCGCACCAAACACAAGTAACAACATTGACATGTCAGGGAAAACCCAATAACTCCATGATGTTTCCCTGACATATCCCCCCATTTCACTTTAGATTTAAATCACAGAGTTAAATCTACACATGAAATAAGATCAATACCCTATATTTATAACAACATTAAAAAACAGGGTATTGAATCACTTTCGTTTGCTACCGCAAACGTAACAAAAAAAAAAACAAGAATTTCTTAATTAATTGCATCTGTAAGGTTGAATGCATGAATTTGTCATCTTTAACAACTGGCCCCATCAAGTAATAGATGATAATCATAAAACACAACCCAGCTTTATTAACACTGTCCCCATCATGGGATCTTTTACAGAGCCCTTCTTGCTCATGTAATAATTAGCCTCATATGTATCTTTGAATTCCCCATAGAGGGACCTGCTATGTATCTTTATAGTCCCTACAGTGGGACTCTCCATGTATTTTTACAGTCCCCATAGTGGGACTCCAAATGTATCTTTAATGTCCCCATAGTGGGACTCCAAATGTATCTTTAATGTCCCCATAGTGGGACTCCAAATGTATCTTTAATGTCCCCATAGTGCGTAGGACGGGTGTGTTATGAAGGATGTCCTATCCAGCCATACCCAACTTATATAATTATATATCTTAAACATAAGCACCATAATAATAATCATCAATGTAAACATGAAATGAAAAAAAAATATTCTTAAAACACCATTATAATCAGGAATAGAGAAATCATAGGAACAGTGCAATCATAATAATCATAATACTCAACAACTATATAACTCATCGTAATAAATCTCAAGGAAATGTCATCATAAGAATCTATTATCATTAATACATCTTTTTTTTTTTTTTAAATCGCCTTGAGGTCTCCAGGAAGAAAATTTCTTACAACATCAAAACAAATTTTCATGACATCAAAATCACCTCATATAATAGCTAATAACACTGGTCATGAACCTCAAAAATACCTCAACACATCAAAATAATGGCAAGAGGTCACATGGACTACAAAATTCAACTCCGAAAATCACCAATCATAGTTATTAAGACAAATTTCATATACAGTTCCTCTTTATTTACAGCTTTTAATACACAACCTCCCAAAAATTATACCTAAAAATTATAGCCATTGGTCTTGATGGTGGTATAAATCTTTTGTCACCTATCTTAAACAAAAATCGACCCTTGTTTCCATCATACAGGCTGATGTATACTAGCGCAAGCCTACGCGGCCCTTCCAACATGGCAAAAAATATGTTGCAACTGGTTTCAATATATCCCTGACCTCTATTAAACTTTTGACATTTCATATGTGTCTTTTAATATTTCGGCGTACCAGCCATCGGCCCCCACACGACTCAATATTTCCTTAAGGACCCGAAAGATTAATAAACTCATTAGGCGTACCAGCCATCTACCCCCACACGGCGCAATATTTCCTTAAGGACCCCAAAGATTAATAAACTTATTAGGCGTACCTGCCATCTACCCCCACACGGCGCAATATTTCCTTAAGGACACCAAAGATTAATAAACTCATTAGGTGTAACGAAAAAGCAAGACCGTCCTCTCTTTTTCGCTTAAACCTGTCCTGTGAGTTGTCGGTCAAGGTCTCTTGATTTCTGGCTAGTCTTGACCGCACATTGTCACTGTCCCTGTCTACGTGTAACTCTGTATTTGTCTTGGTGTGTTTATGGAGGTCATAAGCGTCACCTATAAGTTGCCGCATAAAAAAAATTATCTTTGAGCACATATATTGCATTGTAAGCCCACTGCAGCAGTTATTTATTTTCTTATTTTTCTCCTTGCGGAATATCCCCATTTCCGCACCTTGCGTGGCATGTCTATCTCTGTATTCATCACATTCAAACATTGTTGGTTTTTACACCTCAGTGGTTTTAATCGGCTCGGCCATTTCCTCAATAACTTCCAATTCATCTGAGGCCCTCTGATTTTCGTCAACTTTTGTCTGCCAGGCTCCTATAACCCTATAATATTCATGTTAACTATATGGGTCAATACTTTCTTACATGTACACTTTTTGATTTTTAGCCATAAATTGTTCTTTCTCAATTAGTAATTGAGACTCTTTCTGTACCCCAGCTTTCATATCTGTAACATTCCCTGTTAATCTCAGCATCAATTTAGACATTTTCTCTTCTTTTTCCTCTAAGATTCTCCAAAACTCTAATATGTATTCTTTTTTATGTGCCACCTTTATTCTTAACACCTTATTCTCTTCTTTTCTCTGAGTCATACTTTCTTAAATATATTCATTCTCTATCTTTAATTCTTTTAGCTCCTTCTGTAATATCTTTACAATTCCATCTTTATCAGTCAGCGCCTTATTCAGTCCTGTTACATTTTGGTTTGCATTAAATTTAACTCCATCTCTGCTAGCTTTACGTCTTTACCCTTACAAATCTTTATCAAGCCAGAATACACCGTTTCCATATCAATATTTTCCATGTTCCAGTTCATGTACTTTAATTCAGCTTCCTTTTGTTTTATTTTGTGCTCCGTCTTCAATTGCTCTAGTAAATCGTCCCTTTCAGCTAAGGCTTTACTCAGATCTGCTGTTGTTGTGTTCGCAATAATTATATTTGTATCACTTTCTATCGCTTTTTCATCTTAAATCTTGACTATATTTATGAAGCGAGACAACTCTTTCTCAATTGAGTCAATTTTCAATATTAAGCTTACTACCTCGACTTTGTTTTCATCTAATTTTTGTTTTGTGGTCACTCTTTAATTTTTCTAATAACTCATCTTTGTCATTAGTTATTTTGAGCAAGTTAGCTTTTTCTTTATTAGCTTGAGCTAACAGGCTGTGCTTTTCGACAATTCTCATTATTAATCCATCTTTAGCTTCCTTTACCTCTGCTTTGTAATTCTCGGCTTCCTTTTCCACTTCGGTAAGTCTATATTGAACACTATCCAATTTTGCTTGTAAATCATTTACTGTCATTTTCTGTCCTGCGATTTCCTTGTCTTTGTCGAACAATGATGTTTTTAATCTGTCCACGAGACTAAATTTGTTTGCTAATTCCCAGTTTAACCCATCTATTTCTTTCTTATTTTCGGCCTCACGGCCTGTAAGAAACCTTATTTGCTTTTCTTTCTTCTCAAATTCTTCATCTTTCCTTGAATACTGTTTTTGTAACCACTCTATTTCTTTCTCATGCTTTCTAATATCCTACATTTCCTGATGCTTTCTAATGTCCTCCCTCCCCTGTCTTTCCTTTTCTACGCATTCGTCTTTTTCCCATTTTCTCCACTGATCTAAAACGAACTCCTGACCCTCCAACTGTAAGTGATTTTCTCCCATCTCTCTAAACGCTGCCATTATTTTATTCATCTTTTCTATTTTTTCCCCTCTAGTTTCCATATTTACTCTCTTAGCAATGTCTAGCTTGCGTTCCATTTTTTTCAATAGTTTCTAATTATTTAATTGTTGTACTTACAGTTTTATGAAAATATACACATTTTTGTACGAAGAGTAACATTAAATTGATCAGTTTCTTCAAAGTTCTTGTCCTTCGAGGCACTTGAAATAGGCAAAGTTCTTTGGTTCTGGTCTGCCCTTGTAGCTACTGGGCTGTTCTGGTCTCGTCGTAAGTGCTGGCACTGGTAACTCTTGGCACTCAACAACACACTGGATACTGGAGAGCAACGAGGCGGTTGCCTCTGTCACGGATAGGACTGACACCGACCACACACTGGATACTGGAGAGCAACGAGGCGGATGCCTATGTCACGGATAGGACTGTCACCGACCACACACTGGACAGTAGCGAGGCGGATGCCTCTTTCACGGATAGGACTGTCACCGACCACACACTGGACACTGCACAGCAACGAGGCGGATGCCTATGTCACGGATAGGACTGTCACCGACCAAACACTGGATACTAGACAGCAACGAGGCGGATGCCTCTTTCACGGATAGGACTGTCACCGACCAAACACTGGACACTGCACAGCAACGAGGCGGATGCCTATGTCACGGATAGGACTGTTACCGACCACACACTGGACAGTAGCGAGGCGGATGCCTCTCTCACGGATAGGACTGTCACCGACCACACACTGGACACAGGGCAGCAACGAGGTGGATTACTCTTTCAAGGACAAAACTTTTACCGACCACACACTGGTCACTAGACAGCAACGAGGCAAATGCCTCTCTCACGGAAAGGACTTTCACGGGCAGCAAACGGGAACGTACCCCCAAAAACGTCGATTTAAACTGCACTGTCGATGCCTTGATGCTTGACCAAACTGCCTGGTTCCTTGGCGACTTGCAAGACGGATACGGTGTGTATCCGACACCTTGCACTGTTCAGCGATGATCTGTCTATAGCACACCAATGTATTGATGACTATCGCGATGGACGAGCCCCCAATGTCGGAGATTCTTTGACTAGGGGTTCTGATCGTTACTTCGCCGCCAACTTGCGTACACTGACCGAACACAAAGCCCTTGTACTAACAGGAATTTTTATTAATCATGGTACAACTCCATATACCAACCGAGCCCTATCTCTTGCTCACAACTACTGCCTTCTCATTACGTCACGTTCACACTATTACGTCATCATCTTTCATACCGCACCAAACACAAGTAACAATATTGACATGTCAGGGAAAACACATAACTTTGTTCCATGAAATCGGTTTGAATTTTTAAAGATACATTGAGATATTATAGAAAAAAAAATATTGCATTGAACTGAGTAAAGTTTCAGCATCTAATTTCGTTTTACTAGTTACTAATTCAAATATCAACTTTTCCCAAGACGTATGAAAGTTTTAGTAAGTCTTTTTAAAAATTATTTATGTTGTAGCGTTGTTTATTAAAGGATGAATTTTAATACTTTCATGTTCATGTGCTTAATCTCTTAATTTTCAATAAAATAGAAAAAATCAAATTATTTAAGCGTAGCTTTCATCGGATAGGGGTTGCATTTTTAATGAATAACAATATTTGAATGAAAAACACAAATTATGTGTCCAACGTACCCAGTTTTCAGGGGCCCAAACATTTCTATAGGCGGACCTGGTTGGCTCGTCAGATTATTGTTTCCGACCCAATACTCTTGATACAATATGATACTTAAACCAACTAAACAATAATAAATTCAACAAAATCTTATTTAATACAAATTCGTCACTAATTAAAATAACAAATCACTTATTAAAATGTTCATTATTTGTATAAAATATATTGATTTTTTGCAATTAAAATATGCATGCATGTAAATGCTTTTATTATTTGTGCTCTATACTTTTGCATTAACATACAATATAAAATAGCTTTTAAAAAATTAAATAATTCATGGAGTTCAAACTTTCCTATTTGAGCTTGACTAAGAAATTAAAGAAGCCTATAATAATAAGATAGATGAGAAATACAAAGTTACATGCAGATGTATATATTTCATGCTACAGTCTTGCTTAATGATTTACTTTGATTCTTTTTTTTATTCCAGAAAGCTTGTGAAATGAAAGGAACTGCACTTGCCAGAATCAAATTCAGAGAGCAAATTAATGAAATAATCAAATATATTACAGGAAATTCATACTTTTTGTATTTTTTTAGTTTCCTGTATCCAAAATGTAAGAACACATTTTTTTTTCCTTTTTAATTAAAAAAAATTAATAATGATCAGTATATTTTATAGCAATTGCTTTTTATTTTTTTAAATCATTCATAGAGAAGTACAAGCTTACCCAAGAAAACAAAGATAATTAAGGATACAATATTTAGTAAAGGTTATTTTGTAAAGAAAACAAAATCACTTATTCGAAAATCAACATTTTTCCGTTAGTAAAACTAAGCTTTAAGCCTGTCGAACATTCCGTTTTTTCCGTCATTAATTACAATTTTTACTCCTACTCTGAAATTCCGACTACAGCTTTACAAATCTGATTTTTATACATTTTAAATTTTATCATGCTAGAAGATCTGAAAGAACAAAATAATATTAAATAATAATTTAAGCCAACTTTTCAGGTAGTGATTTATTTCCAGTACGCCACTTCAGCGCTTTTTCCCCCATGAATTTACGTTATTGACGTGAACCGCGATCTCTATATCGTTTGTTTACAATCGGATAGTATTTTTTTTTTTTTACAGTCTAAAAAAATACAGTTTTACAGTTACTTTTTGCACTTCGGCATTTTTTTTTTAAGATACTAGCAGAAAAGTATTTTTAGTGATGGAGCTTGATTATGACAGTACTAGAACTCATTTAATAATTACTTTAACTGAAATGAGTTTAACAAAAAGTTAAAAAAATTAAAAAATAAAGGGGAAAAAAAGTTTCTAAAAAAAGTACTAGTTTTCCTTAAATAAATTTAAAAAAAAAAGAAAAACAAATTGCAAGAAATGCCCGACACAATCACCTAAAAAATGTTATTTATTATTTATTTATTTATTTTTTTTTAACTATAACTAAAACATTGCATAACCCAAAATTACAACGGCAGGTAAATGAGTAAAGTAATAGTAAAGACTCTATATATGTTTCCAAATACTTTTTGTAGGAATCGACAATGTTATTTTATTTAATAAATATGAAGTCTTAATCGTCATTCCTCTTTAAATTATTACAACAAATAGGTATATAGCCAATACCCATCTCTTTAAACAAGAGTTCTATAAATTTTGCCAAAAAAATTACCTTGAAATATTGGGAAATGAAAGCTGGTGCCCTTCTCTTTTTAAAGAAAAATGTAATATAATATGAAACTATAATCGATTGGTAAAACTAAATACAGTATACCAAATACATACAAAACAAGCAGCTAGGGATTCTCAGGAAATATTCGCTTTATGTGGCCTCAGTTCATATGTAAAAAGAAAAAGATATTCTTTTGTGTTTCATGTAAACTTTTATAGTCATAATATTTAAAATTTATAAGTTGTGGTCTTCTGAAGACTCTTTATAAAATTTTTAAAAATTGAACTAGTATAAATTTATATTTATTTTGTATATAATGGATAAGCTAGAGGTTCCTTATGAATTTTTTCTGTTACACATTTGCAGTTCTGAAAAAAAAAAACGTCTATTTTGTTTAATTTAAATTCGTTACATGTATTCGCTTTGTCTACTATACATTATTAAGAAAATATGTATAAATTTTGATAAGGTATGTTTTATACATTAAAAATTTCACAGTTTGGATAGGAGGAATTTGTTTCAAGGAGATGGACAACTGTATATGGATAGCGACTAACGAAAGTATGAACAACAAATCACCATTAGTACAAAGAAAGAATTCATCTCATGAAAATAATGAATCTTGTTTGTATTTATATAACAATTTTGATATTAACAGTGATTACTGCAACACAAGAAAACGTTTTCTTTGTATGGATGTTCCAAAAGGTAAAACACTTTTATAGTTTATTGTGAATTATACCAGAAAAGTGTAATTAAGTCAAACACATTTTTAAAAAAAAAACATTAACTATAATTACGTCATAATTAAAATTAGAATTGTGTATTGTTTGTAATGGTGGGGGAAGATATACTTTAATAATATAGATCTATATGGCATTTAAAAAAATAATTAAATATGATTCTCCTTGTACATTTAACACGATATTCAATTAATATTATTTATTTTATTTCACTAATTTGGTTATATTAAGTTAACTATCTGTTTTTTATAGAAGAGTAGCAGCGTTATAAAGCAATTTAAGGCTACAGCACTCAATGTATTTTAGACAAAGATAAATCATGTCATCTCTTGACAGCATCTTAAATGTAGATTCTTATGTAGCTATGTAAACATTATTTAAAAATTAGGTGTACATATAAGCCATGTAAACTTGATTTTATTTCAAAACAACTTTAAATATTTTCTTGGTTTTTCTTATTAATAACATTCATGGCATCTGTAGATCAATGATAGACAATAGAGATCACCATTGAGTGGCAATCTCTTTTGCGTGTTACACACATGAATTTAGTGGAGCAATGTTGCCTAGATCTTCTCCTCCCCCTTTTTTTCAACTGCTTTTTCCTAGTTGAGGCGTTGGTCAAGAGGTAGCGCTTGACTATCGTACCTAAGGTACACGAGTTGAAATCCACGCGAAGGTGAGGATTTGGTCCCGGGCCTGAGGAGTCCCGGAGTCATCCAGCTCAAATGGGTACCTAACTAGACAATAGTTAAGCGGCTGGGGTAATGCGTGGAAACCCTATAGCCGTGGCCTGCGACCGCTGCATCACTTGCCAACAGATCATCTTTCTGTGGACGCAATTGTCTTCTGCATAGAAGGAGCGTCTGTATATTTAATATAAATATACCAGTTAGATCGTCTGCTCTTAGTGAGACTTCTTTCACTATAGTCCGCCACGTTGTCCAATCATCAGCCAGGTTTTCTCAATTGGGTATGTCAATATTAGCTTTCATGTCTCTCCTGAAGGTGTCTGTGTATCTGACATGGCCGATGAACCGACCTTTTTCCAGCTGCCAGCTCGCTGTATAGCATATATTTGGGTATGCGACTTTGGCTTAGTATAACTGAAATGTGGCTCAAGCTTGCTTGAGCCAGGACCTATGTGTTGTGGACTTTCTCTTGCCATTAGATGTCAAGGATTCATGCAGGCATCTGATGTGGATGTTATTGAGCCTTCTGTAATGCCTGGTATACGTGCTCCATGCCTCGCATTCATAGAGGAGTGTCCTCAGTACCAGACTCTATTGTACAGTCTAGCCATAACAGTTGATGCCTTCCTATCTAACCTCTTATCTCATCTTCCAGTGAGAGGGTGCTCAAGATGTTTCATGTCAGATATGTAAACTGTCAACAACATCCACGTTGCTGTAATTTATAGTGACAGTTGGGAGAGAGGCAGCATTCTGTGCATTAATTGATGTTTTCTTTATGCTAAGGTCAGGCCAAACTATTTGCAGGCAGCGGAGAAGCTAGAAATAAGGTTCTGCAGTCCGTCTGCTGTATGAGATATTAGGCAGCATCGTCTGCAAGTAAGAGCTCGCGCAGCAAAAATTTCCTTGTTTTGGTTTTTGCTCTAAATGGAGCAATTTTAAATAATCTCCCATCAGCTCTGATTAGACATATGTTGCTCCAAAAACTCCTAAATCTTGCACAGAGAGAAGATCATGTCTAAAGTTGATATTCCTGCTCGAAAGCCACACTGCGATTCTGGGAGTACACGCGATGCTAGGGTTTGCAGACGTGTTAATGAATCTCGAGCGAATGCATTTCATACTATACTCAGAGGAGAAATTACAGTACATTTATTACAGTAGCTCAATTCTCCTTTATTCGTATACAGTGTAACAATGATGACATCTTTTAACTCCTTTGGTATATGTCCCTGTTCCCAGCACAGAGTGAGGAGGTCATGCAAAGGATTTAAAGTACTTCCTTTCCACATTTTAGAGCTTTTGGTGGATCTTTATCATTGCCATGGCCTTTCCCATAGGCTAGTTAATCGATGGTTCTACGCAATTCATCTATGGTTGGTAGAGCATCAAGCTCTTCCAAGACCGGCAGGTTCGGGATATCGTCTAGAGCAGCAGTTGAAACATGATTACTATTGCGTACAATTCCAAGAAGTACTCAATCCACCGTTTCAGTTGTTGGTCTCGATCAGTAATAATTTCCCCTGACAATAGGGATGCTGTCTTTGAGTTTAGTTGCTTCTTTTATATTCTTTTACATAGCCTTTGCATCAGCTCTACCAGCAGCTGACTGTATGTTTGGGCTTAGACTGAACAAATATTCGTTAGAAGTGTGTCGAGCTGCCTGCTAGACATTTTTATTGGCTCCCTTGAGATTAGGTAGTTTTTTTCGCAATGCCTGTTTTTATAGGCTAATAATGCATTACTTTTTTTCCAGCAATTACATGCTTCATTTCCTTTCAGTGGGCCTCAAACCAATCTGCACATCTGCGCTCTCTTTTGCCGAAAGCTGCTGTAGCTGGGCAATATATAGTGTTTCGCATATGTAACCATTTGGACTCAATAGTGTCTACTATTTTACTACAGCTTGCAGTCTTCGGATGTATTCAACTGTTCTCTCTGCATTCGTGGATGGAACAAATGGAGTGCAAGATTTGCCCTTGTTTTTGTTGCAGTACAGTTGTGAGGAGGACATTGGTCAGTTGTGTGAGACTTGTGATGATGAGATCTAATTAGTACCAGTGTTTAGAGCGTGGATGCCTCCACGACACTTGGTGGATTGCTTTGCAATTAAATACGATATCTGTGACACATAGTCCATGTAAGCAGAAAATGTCTAGTAATTTCTGCCCAATTTCATTTAGCCTGCCTCTTCCAAAACAACCGAGGCTAAGAAATGCGATCACTTCCTACTCTTGAATTGTAGTCACCAAGGGGCAGATTGCTTCATTGGTGGGTACATTGGTTTGAGTTCGATTAATATCTTTATAGAACTGGTCTATCGATTCTGAGCTCAAGGATAGGTTGGAGTACAAGCACTGGTGATTTTGGCTAATCCTAAAGAAGTAGATCCACGTATGGTTTGTATTATGTTAGTCCCCTTTGTTGGTAGTTCTACGGAGGAGCAATCTCTTTTTTTTTGCAAAGCCAACCCCATGTTGCCTTGGTGTATTCATTCTTCAACCCTTCCAGAAGAAAGCGTAGTTGCGTTCTTTTATGGTACCACTTTCTGTGAGTGTCCTGGAGGCAGGGACGAAAACAATTCACAGCGACACGGCAAGTGATAAACAAAAGGGGAAACAACTCGCAAAGCACTCAATTTGGAAAATTTTGCTGACAAAACTTTAAAGCAAGAACTCATATTTTGACAATTGTTAGGCAAATCAAAGCGAATTAAATGAGCACGTCATCCCCACTGTGTAAAAGAACCCGGAGGCCCAAATTTGTCCCCTTTTCCTTGCTTAAGGTAATCTGTGCATTCGCTAGGACAAGAGTTATTTCATCAACGAGCAAACATTTAAGTCCAGTTAGAACAATCTGGCTCCTGGTCACCGGCTAGTCAAGAGAAGCACATCTTACCCCCCCCCCCGGCCCCGAAAATTAATGTTGTTAATGAGTTCATTAGGCGAAGGACAAGCCTACCCTTGTATGCCCATAGACTCACATATCAGGCAAGTCTTTGACACAGTCATGCTCGAGTCTAGATCAACCATCTTCATCCAGCGGTGTACACACCAGTACCAAGTTGATGAAGATTCGCCACTCTCCAGTGAGGATTGAAGCCAGCCAGCCACGACAACTCTCGTTATCGGCCGAAGCCATAAGACTTCACGTCTCCTGTGTTTACACCTTGCGGCGTTGCTGGAGTGTCCTCTCCAGTAAAGATAAAGCCTGGGCGTATTTTTATGGAGAACCAGCTGCTGCCCAAACATCAGATTTCCCCTCTCCAGGCCAATGGTGGATCCAATGGAACGACTAATGTCGATACGGCTTGGCACCATTTACGTCGCAGGAGCTGCCGGAATGAAATTTGATTCAATAGCAGGCCACCTTAGGAGCTCCATTTCCTGATGATCTGTCGGGGTTTACTCCCCTTGCCTTTCATGTGTTGGTCTAGTCACAGGGCAGTGGATGTTTGGAGCAAGAATTTCCCTCTCCTAGATGAGCTACCAGCCGTGGTTAACGAGTCTCATCCTCTTAGTAGTTACATGATCCGCCGGGCTTTTGTGTGAGCCACGCGTGCAGGCCAGGAGCTGGAGTTTTGTTGACAGAGGCATAATGAGACGCAAGCCTTTTAGGGCATTTCTAGAGGAGTGGATGCTTATCTTCAACCACTTCCGGCAATGACAAACTTGGGCCATATTAATAATATGCACTCTTACGATACTCTTATGAACGTTATAACTTTTTAAATTAATGAAGTTAATATTGTAGAGACGGAACAAGTTCGTCATTTTTAAAATACTGTTTTACAAAACATGCCTCGTCTCTCTCTCTCTCTTTACATATATATATTTATTTATTTATACTAGCAAACTTTCCGCTTTATGCAGCGAAAACTTAGGACTTATTTTAGGGTTGTAAACACTCGTTTTACCAATTAAAAACAAAATTTAATTTTAATCTAGATCATAATGGATATACTTAATATATTTAATCCTCTATTGTGCCTGTCGTTAGTGGTCACGTGGGAAAAAATATTTAAAAATTACTAACTGTTCCTGATGAAATCGAGCTGATCACTTTTTTTTTTCGCCTGATAGCATTGTTGAATTATGGAAGGGTACTCAACAACTTCCCAGAGATTCATGCATATATGTAGGCGGACAGTTGAGAAATTAGTGATGTATCAGATTTAATATAAGATAAATTCTTAATTGTTGCCATAGGCCCGCCCGGCTTTTTTTGGCGATAAATAAAATGTATTTCTTCTGTTAACACGGCAGGGGTGTACTTGAACATCCACTTGCTTTATGTTCTTAACTACACGTGAAGTTGGAGATTAAATGATGAATCTCTTTCAGATAGGTTATAATTTTTAAAAAACGTTAAAGAACAAGTTTTTCCCAATAAATTCTTTAAATACGCACGTAACAATAAGGATGTTCATTTTAATACACAGGGCGGAAAAATCCGAAAACACGAAATTTTAGGTAGATCTATTTGTTTAATATAATACGCATCGATCGTAAATATATTTTCAGAAAGTAATGTTAATGTAATGCGCAACATTTTGCACGACATGAAATGGTGCTGAACATACATTACGCACCACATCATTTCATCTAAAAAATAACATGAGGTAAAGAGGGTAATAAAAAAAATTTAAAATTAAACAATTCAATTACTGTCTTTTCGATCGATTTGAAATTTTGATACATCATTTTATCATTGTTATGAGTTTGCATGCACAATTTCAGCTCGCTAGCTTACGAGAAAGTAAGTTTAAACAATATATTTAAAGTTTTTTGGGCACGCAAGCATTCACGCATTGTCATTCACACAGGCTCAGAATTCACAAGTTAATATAAAGGATTTAAAAAAAAAAAAGAAAAACCTACATTTGGGCACCCGACTTCCTTGTGTGAATATGTTACATTTTTCCCCCGGTTACCATCGCAAGATGGTTCTCAAACACTTCCCAAGGTTTTATGTTTTTTTTGCCTAGATCTACATGAGAAATCGAACGTTAATGATTTAATTTTTTTATATAAGAAAGAAAAATACAAAGAAACCGAAAAATTGGTGTATTCAATAACTTCCCATATTTTCACGTTTCTACCTACACGCGAACTTGTAGATTTAATCATGTTTCTGTTAAATATAGCGCATATATAAGAAAAAAAAATCATGTTAAGCCTGGTCCCTTTTGGAACTCAGGACGTGTTAGCGCATTTTCGTATTATGTATCAGTACTTATGTTAGATATCAGCATTATGTTGTTATCAGTAATTGTGTTTAGATTTTAGACATATTTTTATGAATTTTCTTGTGTAATGAATATACCTGACATTTTTTATTTATTTAAAAGTCATTTCTTTACATTTAAAAAAAAATTATTTTCTCTTTAACCTAACTACAAGTCACCACAAATGATGAAGTAAAACTCTCTAAACTTTTACACATATTTTAATGACGTCAACTAAAAAAAACACTAATTAATTCTTTTGCACGATTTCACACCACTCTTGAATGCTTGAAAAACTATGTATTCGACTTCCGGCAATGGCGCCCGTTCCTTGTGCCAGTGTTAACTCTCGATTCGCAAAGTTTTTTGGTAGTTTTAACGGGGTTTTTTAACGGATCGAGTAACTGAGTGTTGATGCACCAATGGCAGGTCAGGACATACAAAAAACATATATACATCATGGGTCTAGGACTTATGGATCCTGTGATCATGGTGATGACAGACAGACGGACAAAATTGGGGCAATAGCGATTTCGACATCTCGAAAATGCGCTAAAAACTACATTTGGGCCACCGGCTCCCATAGAGTGATATGTCTATATTACATCGCGGAAGTCTAGTAATCAACTTCCCATTGTTTCATACTTTTACCTACATGGGAAATTGAGAATTAGAGGTAGGTTAATTTTTATTAAGATCATAAAAGGAAAAAAAAACTAGCTTGGACCCCGCGGCCCTTCATGAGTTGGAAATTTTAAATTAATTTTAGCAGTTAATGTTGTAAGAGTGTACTCAATAACTCTTAAATTTTTCATGCTTAGGCTTTTAATGGTGTAGATTTAGTCAACTTAAATCTTTCAAGACTGACACTAACTTGTTTTTTTATAAATTTAAAATTGCTATTATCATAAGTATTACATTTTGAATATACATTATTTTTTTAAACAAAATTTAATATATCTATACAATTTTTACCATTCACGGAACCCTTATAATTGCAGAAATTATATTGTATTGTTTTACATGTGTTTGCAGTTACTCTGAATACGATTGTAATTTTGTAAAATATTGTTATTCAATACATATAAAATTACTGCTTTTTAATTATATATATTAATCTTGAAATTTTCAATATCAAAATAATAAATAATACAAAAATATTTACTCAATTAACAGATTACATTTTTGTAAAAAAATTCCGAATGTACAAGAATGGGATTACTTATGATCGTTTTGTAAAAGCAGAAAATGGATCATCGTTAGATTTTACCTGTACAGTAGAGACGTACTCTCTACAAAGTAATCTAACAATAACAAAAGATGGCGGATCGCCTCTAGTGTGGCAGGAAAATACAACGTCACTTTCACTTGTCATAGAAAGTGTTGGCTGTAAGGACATCGGAGAATATACATGTGAACTGGAGGACATCGTCAAAAAGACAATGGAAATAGTTTTATTGACTGTATGGGTTCTAAAATGTAGGTATACAACTTCATTTCCTGTTTTCACATCTATGCTATGTGCATTATAAATGGGATAACAAATGTCATTTTTCATATATACCTATTTAAACTCTAACTTACATGTATTTTATTTATTTCATAAAATACTTAACTAAATGTCTTTTTATAGAAATATCTATACGCGACACATGTACAGCGATAATGAACTTTTTAAAAAAAATATGCAATATGAACATAAATTTCAAGAATCATAAGTAAGCCCTTATCTACAGCCCACTTGTCTTATTCAGTCGTTTCTGTCCTACAACATACTAATCTAATCCAAAGGCATCTGGCCTAAAACCTACTAATCTAATCCAAAGGTATCTGATCTAAAACCTACTAGTCTAATCCAGTCGTTTCCGCCCGACTAATCCAAGTGTATCAATACACTTTTTTATGTCACGTCCTTTTGACTGAACTATTTTCACCGGCGTATGTAGGCACTTAAACTTAACGTTATTTGCCAGGCAATAATTCTTTTTCAAATCTTTCAAATCAAGAAAAAAAACTCTTTAATAGAGAAATAACTAACAAATACATATAAACCATTATGTAAAGAATTCGCATATTCTAGAATTTTTATCCGATTTCACAAAATGTTATATCTCTCTCTCTATCAAATGATCTCGACCAACCATTCTCGTTCTAAATTAAACAGCTTCTAATCATAGGTATAGAGACGCATTTTTCTATGCCGAAGATAATTGCGTCTACAGACCACAGACCATGACAGGTGATCTGTTGGCAAGTGATGTAGTGGTCACATACCAATGCTTTGAGGGTTCCAAGCAATACCCAGCAGCCTAACTATTGTTTTTTTAGGTACCCATTCAGAGCTGGTTGACTTGGGGACTAATTTGGCCCCGGGAACAAATCCTCACCTTCACGTGGATTCGAACTCGTGACTATCGGTACGCCAGTAGAGCACGCTACCACTCGACCACCGCGTCCCATCTAACCTCCCGTGTCATCTTGACTGGTTACTATACATACTACTAGCCTGGACATTCTCGGTTGATTTTAACAAGCAACGCATTCATTTCTTAACTCGTGTTTCACGTGACATTTACCACTATGTTCATTTTAAAAAAGTTAGGCAAATAACGTTTTAGTTCATAACAACACAAAACTTTAAAGTATTTTTAAAATAGAATTGTGTTTAACACTTATAATGCATGAAAAAAAGAGTAACATTATAGAGGAGTTCATAGATTATCACGTTTCATTTATAACGAAAATACAGCTTCATTTCCTCTTTTTTTTAGAGCTAGAAATGGTAAGCATAAAATACACAGTGAACATGGTTTTAAAAACAAGTCGGATCAATATTTAAAATGTGTCGAGATGCTCAATGCATACAATCATCAGTTATGCTGGTCGATACTATTTTATGTATACTTCGTGGCTATTATCAATCAATTTTAACATATATACATGTATCGTTTAATTTACACAATGCGGTGATCTCAAAGGTTCCATCATGGATACAAAATAATTCAAGCTTATCTGAGATGAAATTAAATATGACATTCATTACTCAACTTAATTTAAGGAAAACAATCAGATAAAAACAATGATATTACAATTCTGATGAGTTCAAAACTATGGGCCTTAATACTTCCTCAGCCTATTACAGGCACAAGTCCTTTATATTAAAAAATGGTAGATAAATAAACTTACTTTAGTGCTAAATTGACTTCGTTTATATTTTCCAATAACAAATTCCAAATTTGATATTCTTTACTACAATTACTAAGACCTATGTAGGCGGCCATTTCTAAGTATTTTTTATTAAACTCTCCTAACCAGGGGTCTCAAACTCAATCTTCCCGGGGCCTACATGAGTCACAGTCCGGGTTATGCTGGGTCACATCAAGTGAATACAAAAAGTGCAACTCTTCAGTCTCCCATATCTTTATTCATTATTATTTTTTTACGAATCAAACAGTGGCTTAACTGGCAGTACTTTTGCAGCATATATGACTATACCTACTTCTTCTCGCTGGAAGAGATCTGGCTACGTTTCACTTTACACAGCTAAAGCACATTTGACTTGAAGGATAAAGCAGTCGAGACCTTTAGTATAGCTTGAAAATGATCATAAATGAGTTTCGACCTGTACTTGGATTTATTGAAGTTGACGGTGGATAACAGGTTTTCACACATGTAATATTCCCCAAAAAAGTACATAGTCCGGCTTGAAATTCTGGATAGTTCAGGGACCGTTGGAGACATTTATCACAAAAATTCTCGTAGCTTATCTGCTTGTCTGATTTTCTATTCACCTCACTGAACTTAGCTTTCAGATGAGAGTTGCATTACAAGTCGATGAATTCCATCTGCAATACAGGTGGGCGTCTTAGACATCAAAAATGAATGGGTCATCAAACATTTTAAAAGTTGCTTTGAGATATTAAAGTCTGCTAATCGGTGATCAAATTCTTCCATTAGTTTTTTAATGGAATAAATTTATTCCTCACCATGTGGAATGTCCACATCAACGATTCCCTTCCACGCTTGGAAATGGCAGAGGTTTTTCTGATAATGCTGGGCTTTAAATACGTTTAGTGGAAAATGCTCTTACATTTTTATAGGCAGCAATGACAACCTGCTCCTGTCATTGTAAGTTCTTGTTCAGTACATTCAGCTCCTGTGTGATGTGAACAAGAAAACTAAGTCCATGAACCATTTGGGACCACTTAAAACAGTAACAGCCTTCAACTCGTTCTCAATAAAACCTTTAACTTCTGTTCTCAACTCAAAACACGTCTTCCATCACGTTCTCCTACTGAGCCAACGCACCTCAGTAAAGTAGAGCACATCCTTATATGCTGACTCTAAAACCTCACCCCAAAAAGT
Source organism: Radix auricularia (assembly GCA_002072015.1). NCBI lineage: Eukaryota > Metazoa > Mollusca > Gastropoda > Lymnaeidae > Radix > Radix auricularia. The sequence continues at coordinate 375,341 of MUZC01003382.1, read as the reverse complement.
CCGAAATTGCTTGTGCTTTAAGCATCTGGACCTTATGCATTTGATATATTTCACAATGACGGACAACGCATTGTCAAACTTGAGGAATTTGCTGTACAGGACATGCTAGTTGATAATACATTGTAAAGCGATAGCCTCCTCAACACCCTACTCTTCTTATTTCTTGTGTTTTGTTTTCCAGTGCAACCATTTCATTTTTTCTCCCTGTCATTGAATTTATCCGTCTGTTGTTATTCTAGCAAACTTCTGCCATGATAACCGGCATCCAAAATGACATTACACAACTTCATGAATATGTCCTGTGAACTGGTCTGACCATGCATCGGAATAACTGTAACTAACACCTCTATCACTTTAACACAGCCATCACTGTGAGAAAATCCTCAATCACTGTAATATTGTCATTAATACCACGGAAACTGATTCCCAGTTGAGCAGTGTCAATGATGTCTGTGGTCTCATCAAGAGTGACTGAGTAAAGACTTTCTTTTTTGCCTTCTCTTACAGTTGAATTAATTTGTTTCTATATAACTAATTTAAAAGTGACACTCCACGTTTTCAATTGATAACAAATTTGACAGTCTAAACAAAGAAAAATCTAAAACAACATTTTATTAATTAGATTTTAGCTCTAAAAACGTTCTATGTGAGTTAAGTGTGGTAACACTTAACAACTTGAAAAATTAGATCAGCTCTGCAAACGAATCAACCCAAAGTCGAACCAGTTTGGCGACTGTAAGGGTCTACCGATAGAAGCGAAGCGCGGCAACTAAAGAGGGGAAACAGTTAGATAAAAACAATATCATCAATAAAACTTTATTTTATAGAAAAAAAAGTCCTGGAAGTCCAAAGTAAAGAATTCCAACTACAGCTCTAAAATTTCGTATTTTAGATTCTTTTTTTTTTTTTTTAATTTTCTATGTTGTCGCCGCTGTGGGACACACTTGCGCTGAACTTAAATATCAAGTTGGGGCCACAAAATAGCATCCAGCGGGCCGCTATTGGCCCGCGGGCCGCGTGTTTGAGACAATTGATGTCAGCTGTTCTTTTAAAATCACAATATTTGAGGATAGAGGGGGCCTTCTTTTTAGCAACAGTTAGGTTTCTGTATAGCTTATATAGGTTATCGTGGACTCCTTTTTTTTTTTGCAATGTTAATTAAATGTGGGGGAAGAGGAAGAGGAGTGAATGAATATTAAATTTGGGGAAGGATGGATGCCTCCCATGCTAGCTTTTTTTTTCTTTACTTATAGAATGGGCAATTAGTCCGTTATCTACCTGGTACTCAAAGTTATATTTACACTTTCTCTAATTTATTCTTTATAAAGAAAACTTTTCACTTGGACTTGAAGAATAAATTGTAAATGTTTTCGGAAATACACATAAATTTCATTACTCTGAAATGCACGTTCATATTTTTCAGGCCATCCAGTCATGTGTAAAAATCAACCGAAAATATATAACATTTCAGACGAACAGATCACCAACTTGTCACTGGAAGTCTGTATCAGATATTTATCGTCTGCATCTGTTAACAGGATAGAATTTGTACTACTGCACACTTCAAGCAAAACTCTAATAGAATACAATAAGAAATATGTGTACAATGAATTTGACAAAGAGCATTCATTAATACATTTGTATTATAACATTACAATACTAAATGTTTCATCAGTAGATGTAGGAAAATATGAAATGTCTTTCCATTTTGTTGGAGGCTATGTCGTCAGCTACAATTTTGAAATAATTGGTATTTATTTTATTTTATTTATATATTTTTTGGTCTAAAAAATTAACTTAATCAATTTTTCTAACAAATAAAGAAGAGAAAAACATGATTTTAAATTAAATGTTCATTTCTCTAACTATAACCGATAATTATACGACCATACAAAAATTTACCACACTTAAAATAGTTTCATTGCTAATTTTCTCCTATTTGTTTACTTAGCTGAAGATCAATCAGTACACCAAGACAAAAACAGTCTACCTCTGCAACTTGGACTGCCAATTATAATTGCAGTATTTTTATTAACTCTAGGAGCTTTCATTCGAAGTCGTATTCTTAAACAAGGTACAATTAACCTTCGTAAAGATCCACATTTTTTTAACCATATACCTTTAATTTTAAGGCTTCGATTACAAAAATTCCACAAATCTCGTAAATGTGTAAATACTGATTTTTTTAAAAATAACTATACTATATTAATTATAATCTTTTCTTGCTGACATAAAGAAAATGTACTTTATTATTATTCCTCTTTTTTTAAATTTCAGGCATGAATGAAAGAAAATATTTTTCCGGCAAACAAAATGCGAGTGAAATTATTGACCACGATATAGAGTATTATGAACTTCTTGAACATGATGGGGTTTCTTTTAATAGAAGCGAGCAATCATCAAAAGAGTTTCTTAAAACTACTAAAAAACATGGCAAGGATGAACAATGTAATGATTCTAGAAAATCGAATGAACATGAAACAAAACCCGAATTGCCGCCTCGTTTTGGCCCAAAGTCAGATTACCAGCAGATAGACGCATTACAGACTGTTCCGAGGTCAGATTATCAGCAGATAGACACATTACAGACTGTTCCAAGGTCAGATTACCAGCAGATAGACACATCACAGAATGTTCAAAATTCCTTTAATCTGTGTTCATCGCATAGCGATGAAAACATTACATGTATAGACAAATGTGATTTAGAAAGAATAACTTTCTTAAAGTCAGAATGTGACAAAACTGTTCTAGAACAATCAATAACAAATAATAGTGATTCGGTAGTTTTTAAACATGGTATAAATCATTCTGTAAAAATTGAATCTGATGGTGAAGAAGAAGTAATTAGTGACAGCGATGAAAATGTACTCGATAACATATTGTTACCGTCATTTAGTACTTGTAAACAAAATGTAGCACATATTGATCGCTTTACGCTTGAACATACAATTAGAGAAGATGACCTAGGTCTGAAGCTAAATACGCAGGGTTTGTTAAATAACAAGGAAGAGTTTTTACAGGATGAGGCTATGTTAGATACAATCAAACTGAGACATGCCAATAACAGAGACAATTACTCTTTAATTGGAGACGATTACGCTGAGCATCAATACTTAAAATTGAACTTCATAAAGAACAAAAATATGGGTTCCTTAACTAATTTAAAAGAATCAGAAACTGACAAAGTTTTAGAACATATTGAAACAATATCAACAGCTAATTAATTTGTATTAAATACTGAAACAGTAGCAACGGAAAATATAAAGATTAATTTCGTATGGGATAATGGAAGGAACATTTCTCTGAGATTAGGTGAATACATCACTCCAATTGATTCAGAAACATACTTGGATTTCAAAGACAATAAGGAAATAAGGGAGCTAAAACCACGTGATGTGGTGAATATATTAAGTTTTAGTAAACAACATAAGTTAGACTTTATTCAGTCGGTTCAAATTCTTAAACATCAATGTTTAGATGGTGATCAAGGTAAAAGTAGCGATATTCTTGGTACAAGTAAATGTTCCATCGAGGAATGCTATATAACCCCTGTGGAGTATTTATATCCCAAGATACAAAACGTAGTTGCCAAATTCAGATATCTACATCGAGGGATACTTAACATTTCTGAAGCTGTACGTAATTTTGCCGTAGATACAACGGACCCAGAAACTGAAACATCAAACATACAAAGACAAATTGATTTGTTTTCTGGAAATAATGGAGACATGACACATATCCATGAGAAGCAAATACTGTTTGAAGATTACATTGATTTTGATGGAGCCGTAACTATTTCAGACACAAATGAGTATATTGATTTTGATGGCGCAGAAAAAGCCATTTTTGAAAACGAAAGTGACATTACCATTTAGCGTGCAGAAAATATAATTTTTATTTTGTTTTCATTATTATTTCTTGCGTTGAAAAAATATATTATCTTCTGTGGTTTAAATGACATCCATAAGAATAAGAAAAAACTCATTTAAAGTTGTAAACACAGAAAGCAGGCAGTTATAGCAAAATTCATCCGGTACGAAAAATGTAAAATGGAAAAAAAATGTTCCAAGTATTTTTTCTATCATTTATTTCTTTCATTGACCTATTGGATTCACCGCAGCTAACTTTTATTATTTATTTCTTTATATATTTTATTTGGTATTGCTCCTAACGGACGCATCTGAGAGACACAATCTATACATCACTGCCCGCCTCCGAGCAAAGACCAAAACGACAGATGTCCTAATTCGACAGCTACTATTTGCGGATGATGCGGCACTAACAGCACATACAGAATCTGGTTTGCAACAACTCGTGTCAAGCTTCTCCAATGCCTGCAAAGAATTTGGTCTGCAAATCAGCATGAAAAAGACAAACATCATGGCCCAAGACACTCGACCTCCTCCTATCATCAATATCGATAGTGAAAACTTGGAGGTTGTGGACAGCTTCACCTATGTCGGTTCCAAGGTCTCCAATACACTGTCAATTGAATAAGAAATAAACAGCAAAATTGGCAAGGCAGTCGCAACAATGTCTAAACTAAAAAATCGGATCTGGCAAAACACCAAGCTAACGGAGAAAACCAAACTGTGCATCTATCGAGCCTGTGTCATCAGTACACTACTTTATGGGAGCGAAACATGGACCACTTATACATCACAAAAGCGCAAGCTTAACAGCTTCCATTTGAGAAGCCTGCGTCTCATTCTTGGTATTAAATGGCAAGACAACGTGCTTAATAGTGATGTCCTTACGCGCGGCAATACCCAAAGCATGTCTCAATTCTTAGTGAAAGACGCCTGAGATGGCTAGGACATGTCAAAAGAATGAGCCCCGGCCGCATCCTGAAGGACCTCCTATGTGGTGAACTTGTTTCAGGAAAGAGGAAAACAGGTCGCTCACGCTTGCTATTTAAAGATGTCTGTCAAAGGGACATGAAAGCAGCAACAATTCATACAAGTGACTGGGAGTGTAAGGCAGAAGACCGATCTACGTGGCGCACAGTTGTCAAAGAGGGCGTCATAGTAGCCGAGGAGCGAGGAATGGAGGAGGCTGCAGACAGAAGAGCTAGGAGAAAGGCCAAAACATTTGAAAGCACAGAACTCGTGTGTAAAATTTGTGGCAAAGACTGTCACTCAAGGATAGGACAGCACAGCCACTCGAGAAAATGCCATCCAACCCAACGGTGATGCACCATCGTCTCGTGAGACGGAAGGATGCCGGATTTGTGTATTGTTTGTTCGTCATGGAAGGCTCTTTGCCCAAAAGTTCGCTGTTTTGTTACGCCCTGTAAGCCTTACTCATACCACGTTTTATTTTTACTAATTTTTAAGCCTCATTGCTGTCTCACCCATATTATGTTTTAATGATTCTATATAGTAAAGGTTAATCATCAAATAACCTAAGAGGTTAAAGAGTGTAGGGACAAGTAAGCATTCTTTTCTGACAACAACAGTGGTATTGAACCAATTTCCAGCTTGATTTTTAAGTGTACCACGCTAGATGCTCTGTTGCACAGGTTCTTGATCACTACAATAAGGTTTAAATTAATGTTGGTTTTGTACAAAACACTTTGCCGAACTCTTCTTTAGATTCTTCAAAGACATTATCGATGTCCCTCTTATTTCGGAGATGTTTTTCACAGAGCACTGCCAGGTTCAAGATTCGCTCTGCTTTGCTCCTTCCTGCTATAAATACTGCCAGCTCTTGTGCAATGCTTTTCTCGGCTTGTGGTTTTAGTCTGTTTAATATTATCATAAACATGACTCTGCTTGGGTGACTAATCAGGCTGATTGTACGTTAGTTCTGGAACATTTGTAAATTAACTTTCTTTGGGGGAGTAATAATAAGCGATTGAGTCCAGGGTGTTGGCCATTCTTCTGTCTGCCAGATCTTGTTTGACATGTTGGTTAGAATGTTTATTATTGGGTCACCTCCTGCCTGAATCAGTTCACCTGTGATGTTGTCTACTCCAGCCTATTTCCCCTTTTTCAGTTTTCGCACAACAAGCACCACCACACAACGGAGACTAGAATGCATGTCTATGTTAATTGACGTTGGACAACTGAGCACTGATTCATCACCCGTGGAGTCTTCTTTGTATAGCTCACTAGAGTATTCGGTCAATCATTTGATAATTTCTTGTTCTTCTGTAATACAGTTTGCAGATTTATCTTGCATTGTTGAAATACGTCTTTGTTAGTTGGATTTCGAATCTTTGAATTTCTTGTAAGCCTTTTTAAAATTAAATTTAAATTAATAGCAAATGAAAAAATGTTATTTGTGATTGACAAAAAAAAAAATAATAATTTTAAAAACAATTTAAAAAAAAATATAATTAAAAGTTTTTCATGTGGCACACATCGACAACGGTCGTATAATTAAACACTCGTAAATAGTCACAATAAAATTAATATATCTACTTATATTTTGAAGTTAAATATAATGATATTTGTTATAATCGTGTATAATTCCAAATATCCTTGACGAATTTACTAATAATTAAAAATGTGTTATGCTATTATAGCGTTTCTTAAAATGTATATTGCCCGAATGCCATAATTTTANATATGAAAGATTATACTACTATTTAGATTGCAGTTGATAGTTTTTTGGGGACTGTAAGTTCTCTTTTATTGCAATATAGTCTCAAATCATAATAATGAAGACACTGAGCATTACACATATAAAAATACACAGTAAGTGTTAAAAATGTAAATATTTATTTATAATTTAGTTTTACTGAAATAATATTAGCATCACATAAACCAAATTATAAATATGCATTTTAGTATAAACATTTTAAGCTGTTACTTGTCACTCCGACAGCGATTTTTCAGATAAGTCAGAAAGTTAACATCAGCCAGACACTCCGTTTATTTTAACATTATTATATTTAAATATTATATCATTAAAAATAATCTTATATTAAAGGACTTTTTATGTTCTGCTAGCACTAACTTCTTTTGCAATAAAAGAATCTATAAATGTTGCATTTTTGGAAGGTTTAGCTTTCCAACGGTTTTAAATTTAAAATATCTCAACTATTTTGACTAATTCAAAGGCATATTAAATATATTTTAGAATATGTGATGTTAATTAAGACAGATTTGCTTGTGAGCTCGTTAACCTTGTCTCTGACTTGAGATGTAGTGTGTTTAAAGTCATTTCACAAACGTTTTTCTAGCAATCAGTTTATGTTGTCATAAGCAAATGTAAACACGTTATCCATCAAACAATTATTTTGTGCTTTGATTTTTCTTTTCTGAAATAAAATATCAAATTATTTTTTACCACTTAACCACTTAATTTTTCATTCAGCAACTATTGCAGCTTTTCCATTAACTTCTAACTTCTTATTTTTAGCAATCATTAAGGTTTTCATTACATCATTTTTAGCGACCACGTAAAAGCATGATGCAATAATTATATTTTTAATTGTTCAGAAGTAGCGTCCTTATAGATCATACAGACAGAAGCGTACCAAACAGTTTATTTTCCTGAAGTAAAAGGATACATTTATCTTAAAGCAATTTCATAGACAATATTCGATGACCACACAAATCTTTATCTACAACAATACACTTCAGAATTTACACGGAGGAAACATTTGCTAACACTTTAAGTGATCTTCTCTCTCTCTCTTTCTTTCTTTCTACTATGCATCCCTCGCGTGATCCTTTTCTCCGTGTTCTCTTATTTCAAGTGACAGCGTGATGGCCTAGTCACGGATAAAATGATGAGAGTTGTCCACGTCGGTCACGACGTACAAAAATCATACGTATTTAATTATTCTTTCATATTATGATAATATACACAAATCAATGAAAACGCAAGCAATGTGGCGTTTTCAATATTAACGTTTTTCGAGAAATACATACAAAAAACACATGATTTATAACATAATAAACTTGAATCCAATACTAGAATTTATTCACAGACAATCAATGAAATTGGTTGAGCATCCCGCTCGCCTTTCTTCATACTTTTAACTCCCTATTGCATTCAGGGTTTTTATACATCACGTGATCTCTCTCTAACAATCATATATTAAACACTTTCAAGTGACACTTTACTTTGAAAGTAGTGACGCATAATCAAAGTAATTTTGTAAATGTAATGTTATGTAAATATACAAACACATTCTCTCTCTCTCTCTCTCTCTCTATATATATATATATTTCTCCTCATGGTTCAAATATTCCGGACACAGAACTGTCTACCTGCCCAACCGACCAATCAGCTTACAAGAAAATTTCGTGCACAGTGTGGACGTCATCGAGACCAACGATGCGTTCAATTGAGGTCAATTACATTGTACAACAGATAGCCAGTATTTCGTAGTGTAATGGTTATTACATTAGGCTCAAGCGTTTGCTCAGACATTAAATTTTTATTGTTTTTTAATGTTTTTTTAAATTTTTATCTATTTATTTTTTTGTGCCCGCTCATTTCCCACTTTCTTTTCGAACACGACTTCGCAACACCACAACAAGCACACGATGAGTGGAAATAAGCTTGACAAATTACCTTTGTCATGTTTGGCCAATTAGCTTATGGTTGGCAAGCTATGGTTGTGTAACGTTTAGGTAACACCAGTGCTTCCAGACAAACAATGCGTCACTGTTATCTCAAATCCGAGCTCCATTCGCGTTGTTCTGACTTCATCGTGACATAGTTTGTCTCTATTCACCCCCCCCCTTTTTTTCTTTGCCTTATAAATGAGCAAATCTGCGGCGCATGCTCCGCCGCGGGCATCAAGTATACTATAAATGTATTAAACCACTGTTATGTTGACATTTTTATTACAATGAATATAAACTATTTAAATATGTTTCACAAGGCATACAATAGGATTATGATGTAGCCTATAATTTTCTTTGTAGTATTTGAAATCTTGCTTAAGACATACTCCTCGGTGCGTCGAGTAAGAAAATGTCAAAATGATCTCTTCATTTGTACACAGTCTGCATTTTTGTTAAATTAATCGACTTCTGATACATGTACGCTCATGTTGTGTTAAGTACGCCCAACGTTTGAGCAATATTACATTTACAATAGTTAACCCCAGACCAATTTAGGGTTTATGTTTGTTCGATTGATTTTATCCTTGCCTTGTTTTTTATCATTTAGCTTATTATGTAAATACATTTAATATTTCAGAGCTTTTAACAAACATAGTGTCTCTAACAGATTTGATCCTAATTAATTAAAACTAAGACCAGTTGGGACATCTAGCATAGGTTAATCCGCTAAACCAATGCCTTTAGTTATACAGATAAAATAGAGCCACTTAACTGCATTCCAATTAATGTTTTTCTACAGAAACAATGGAGCTATTAATTTCATCGTAATTAAAGTTCATCTAATGACAAAATAGGAAAATAACAGAATATCGTACAGAAAAAAGACAACAACAGATTTTACGTGATACGAAATTCCACAAATAACCTGTGACTAGTTAGAAAATATCATTAAAGTATAGAATACCCTTTGACAACAATGAATAGCCATACCTAGATCAGATTTTAATTAAACAATAATACAGCTCTAACAAATTAAATTTGGTGTTTTTGTCTGGGACATCTGTACAAATAACGTTCATACAGACCAACTGGAATACCATCTGTACAAATAACGTTCATACAGACCAAGTGGTATACCATCTGTACAAATAACGTTCATACAGACCGAGTGGAATACCATCTGTACAAAGACCGTTCATACTAAACTAAACACATATTCTTTGTATCTGAGATCTAATCTCTTAAGCCCTTGGCTATTACTTGGGGAATCTGCTCCATCTGTTGGACAGTGCCATACATCATTGTCTGAACATAGGACTCCACTGCCCCACCAGCCTCCCCGGCTATGTAAAGCACGGGACATGACGGCAACAAGTGTTTTGTGATCGTATCAGAGTTTTGGCTGCAATGGTGGCAGTTGTGGTCCCATGTTGTGATCCTGCATGTTAAAATAATATTTTGTTGGGCAATGCTCGGTGCGCATTGGGTCACCAAACTTTGTTCCCTTCGTTTTAGACCCCACCACTGGTCTGATCTGCTAGCGAACACTCCTCTGGCTGTCGCTCCATCTTCCCACTCCTGGTACCAATTTTCCCTGAAGTGGTGCATTAGCCACGTCTTTTCCCCAAGATATGTGACTGGGACAACTGGTTGGGGTTTGGCTGCTCCAGCTTTTGCTAGCGAGACTACTATTACATTGCCTTCTACATTCACGTGGCTATGGAACCATTGCATTGTGACTCTGTTACCAAGTCTCTCGAGTCTGCCCACGTCCTCAAGGATGGCATCGAGAAGGTGGGTGCTACGTTTCTTTGACAGCAGGACTTCGAGCGCCGATCCCGAGTCACAAAACAAGACCGTTTCAAAACCTACTAGTTCCGACACTTGCAATGTCAGGTGCACACTTTCCAGGGCCCTGTGAATAGCTTCAAGCTCCGCATCATATTTCGATGATGTAGTCCCACAGGGTCCTGAAAGTTCCTCTTTTTTTTGCCCTCCTAATGGGTATAGAATGAGCGCACCATATCCTGCAACTCTTTCTTTCTGGCTGGCAGACCCATCTGTGAAAACTTTCACTGGGGTTCCCGCGAACCCTTCAATTGTCTCAAGGGCAGCCACTTTCTGTACATATTTCGGGCTGCGAATCGTTACTGTTGAGTCAGCAAATGAAAATGTATCGTGGGACGTGTCATTTCCGCATATGGCGGTTTTATTGGGACGCTAATTGTTATATGTCTATTTCGTGGGTGTTGAACAGTCCTATCAAGCTCGAGTACTTGATGCATGATCGAGACCGATTATACAGACCATTTTGAATACCAACTTTGCTAAGACCGTTCATAAAAATCGAGTAGAATATCATCTGTACAAATGTCGTTTATACAGAACATTTGGAATACCATCTGTACAAAAACCGTTGATACAAACCATGAGGAATACAATCTGTACAGAGACTGTTTACACAGACCATTTGTAATACCATCTGTACAAAGACCGTTCATACAAACCAAGAGGAATACCATCTGTACAAAGACCGTTCATACAAACCAAGAGGAATTTCATCTGGACAAAGACCGTTTATACAAACCATTTTGAATACCATTTGCACAAAGACCGTTTATACAGACCATTTTGAATACCATCTGTACAAAGACCGTTTATACAAACCAAGAGGAAACCCATCTGTACAAACACCGTTTATACAAACCAAGAGGAATACCATCTGTACAAAGACCGTTTATACAGACCATTTGGAAAACCATTTGCACTAAGACCGTTTATACAGACCATTTTGAATACCATCTGTACAAAGACCGTTCGTACACCATCTATAATCACAGGTAATAAATGAAGACTACGCTTGGTAGGATATGTTGAAAGGATGCCAGAATATAGAGCAGCAAAAAATATTTATAGACAGAAACCAGGAGACAGAAACTCACTGGTCGACCAAGACTAAGGTGAAACATAATGGAAAAATGGATTAATACCAGATATGTGTTCGGGCGTGCAGACGGACATCCATCTATCGACCCGAATAAGAGGATTCGGGCGAGTATGCCAGGGCCATACATGATCTTTAGCGTCACTGATGATGATGACGATGATGATTATGATGGCGATGATGATGATGATGGTGATGATGATGATGATGATGATGATGATGATAATGATGATGACGACGACAATGATGATGATGATGATGATGATGATGACGATGACGATGACGATGATGAATATGATCATAATGATGATGATGATGATGATAATGATGATGATGATGATGATGATAATGATGATGATGATGATGAGGATGATGATAATAATGTTTACAGTAAGACTACACAATTAGATTAAATGTCTTATAAAATTTAGTATCCAAACAAAATTTAAAGAATATAGATTAAGGTAGCAACTTATTAAACAAAAATTATAAACAATATTTAATAAAATAATAAGTTTCTATACCGAAATTATTGAGTTCAAGCTGCGTGCACAGAATGCGGTAAATAATATTTTTCGATCACATTTTGTTAATTAATTTTATTTTTAAAAATGACAATGCACTTAATTAAACAACCTTTAATTTTAAAATTAAAAATAAATATAATGACCATGGCCATTTCCGCAGCAAACAGACATCGATTAAATTTTAATCAATATATTCTTAATTAAAGTTTCGACTTTTTAATGCAGCGTGTTCTTAGTGTCATTTTGTAGGTGGCTAGTCAGCTGGAGCGGAGATCATTTTAAATTCAGCTCAATACCTGTTTAAAGTTTTCTATCAAAACCTTTGGTAGGTAGGCTACACGTGACATACATCATTCTTTGTAGGTAGGTGCTGAGTGATTTTTAGGTTGGACGGGGCAAAATGTAATCTTTGGTATGTCAATTTTTATTTAAATGTATCTTAGATATACAGACGCTCTTTCTATGCAGAAAATAATTGCGTCCACAGACCATGAGAGATGATCTGTTGGCAAGCGATGTAGCTGAAACAGGCAACGACTATAGGGGTTCCACGCATTACCCCAGCCGCCTAAGTATTTTCTAGTTAGGTACCCATTCGGAGCTGGGTGACTCGGGGACTCTTCAGGCCCCGAGAACAAATTCCTTTGTGTGGATTCAAACTCGTGACCATCTGAATTACAGTCGAGAGCGCTACCTCTCGACCACCACGTCCCAAATTTATAGTAGTAAGAAGTCAATTTACATCTTCGGTATGTAGTTGGCCACTTACATGTGTAGTTAAAAGATGTCACTTGACATCTTAGGTATGTAGTTGGCCACTTACATGTGCAGTTAAAAGATGTCACTTGACATCTTAGGTATGTAGTTGGCCACTTACATGTGTAGTTAAAAGATGTCACTTGACATCTTAGGTATGTAGTTGGCCACTTACATGTGTAGCTAGAAGAAGTCAACTGACATCTTAGGTATGTAGTTGGCCACTTACATGTGTTGTTAGAAGATGTCAACTGACATCTTCGGTATGTAGTTGGCCACTTACATGTGTAGTTAGAAGATGTCAACTGACATCTTAGGTATGTAGTTGGCCACTTACATGTGTAGTTAGAAGATGTCAACTGACATCTTAGGTATGTAGTTGGCCACTTACATGTGTAGCTAGAAGATGTCAACTGACATCTTAGGTATGGAGTTGGCCACTTACATGTGTAGCTAGAAGTTGTCAACTGACATCTTAGGTATGTAGTTGGCCACTTACATGTGTAGTTAAAAGATGTCAACTGACATCTTAGGTATGAAGTTAGTAGCTGAAATTTGTAGAAGGGAAAAAACTTAACGAATACCTTTGTATGTATGTGCTATTTGGCAACTTTATATGTAGGTGATAACTAACACTTTTATATGTAGATGCTAACTGACACTTTTGTACGAAGGTGCTGATACGTATTTGTGTATGTAAGTGCTAATAGACATCTTTGTACGTAGATGCTAACTGAAACCTTTGAATGTAGGTGCTAATTGACACCTTAGCATGTAGGTGCTGAAACCTTTAATTGTAGGTGCTAATAGACATCTTTGAATGTAGGTGCTAGCTGACACCTTAGCATGTAGGTGTTTATTTTACATTTTTGAATGAAGATGATCATTGACTGACACCTTTGTATGTATGTGCTAATAGACACCTTTGTATGTGGTGCTAATAGACACCTTTGTATGTAGGTGCTATTAGACATTTTTGTATGTGGTGCTTATAGACACCTTTGTATGTAGGTGATATTAGACATCTTTGTATGTAGGTGCTAATTGACACCTTTGCATGTAGGTGCTGAAACCCTTTAATTGTAGGTGCTAATAGACATCTTTGTATGTAGGTGCTAGCTGACACCCTAGCATGTAGATGTTAATTGACATTTTACTTATGTAGATGATCATTGACTGACACCTTTGTATGTCGGTGCTAATAGACACCTTTGTATGTAGGTGCTAATAGACACCTTTGTATGTGGTGCTAATAGACACCTTTGTATATAGGTGCTAATAGAAACATTTGTATGTAGGTGCTAATAGACATCTTTGATTGTAGCTGCTAATAGACATCTTTGGTTAGTAGCGAATTCCTTGCAAACTGACAAAGTCTATAAGTCTTATGATCATATTAAAGATTTAACGCTCCTAGAATTGTTTATAGGACTAAAAATATTGGCGTACCTGTTTGGACGATTTGTAGACGCTTAGCCATTTAATTAATTTTGGTTTTTTTGACAATTTGCTGAACTGTCGTTTATTTAAATTAATATATACCAATACATCTCACATAAAATAATGTTTTTTTTTTTTTTTCTATTTTAGTTTTTTTTAATAGTTTACATACGGTGCGCTAAAAACCATGGCAAATTATTTTCTCACGTGTCTTTTAATAACTCTCTGTTTGGGCGCCGCCTCTGAATGTTTGGAATGTAATGGTAAGTAAACAAACAGTAACGACCATAATTTCCCAAAATAATGTTTTATTAACTTAGTCATTCTAAGATACTTCTATTTTATGCAAATATTTATTTATATTCCTTCGTAACGTTAGATTTCTTTTTTTTAAATCTCCAAAATATAATTTTTTTATGGAGATGATTAAACTTTTAATTCAATGTTTGTTGTTTTTTGTTTGTTACTAATTAAAACAAAATGTTTCACATTTTTTACGCCAGATCAAATCAATTTTTTTTAAAAATCTTCTATCAACGGTATTTTTTTAAAAAATACATGTAATTGACAAGTATACAACATTTTTTTAAAAATAGCAATACCCAAGTTGACATTATATTTTGATTTCATTATATCCTTACTTATCATAATAACATACAATTAAAAACGCTACATTAAAAAAACGTCACCCGTTTTGTCATCGAAACCTACAAATTGGGTGAGAATTTAAGATAAATTAGTAGTTTGATTAGTCTTGCTTACGATTTAGGAAGTATATAAATTTGCTATGCTACTTTGGTAGTTTTAGCTTGCAGTTCATTTATCAATGAGCTTGCTATATTAGAGTCGCAACTCTAATTTAAAATGTATGCAAAAAGTAACTAGCCATACTAGATTGATCATTCTAGCTTACTATTTATGAAAAAAAGTAACTAGCTATACTAGATTGGTCACACTAGCTTACTTTTTATGCAAAAACTAACTAGCTATACTAGATTGGTCACTCTAGCTTACTTTTTATGCAAAAAGTAACTAGCTATACCAGATTGGTCACTCTAGCTTACTTTTTGTGCAAAAACTAACTAGCTATACTAAATTGGTAACTCTAGCTTACTTTTTATGCAAAAACTAACTAGCTATACTAGATTGGTCACTCTAGCTTACTTTTTATGCAAAAACTAACTAGCTATACTAGATTGGTCACTCTAGCTTACTTTGTATGCAAAAAGTAACTAGCTATACTAGATTGGTCACTCTAGCTTACTATTTATGCACAAAGTAACTAGCCTTACTAGATTGGTAACTCTAGCCTACTATTTTTGCAAAAAGTAACTAGCCATACTAGATTGGTCACTCTAGCTTACTATTTATGCAAAAAGTAATTAGCCATACTAGATTGGTCACTCTAGCTTACTATTTATGAAAAAAATTAACTAGCTATTCTAGATTGTTCACTCTAGCTTGCTATTTATGCAAAAATACATAGCTATACTAGTCTGGTCACTCTTGCCTACTATTTAGGCAACAATGGAATTAGGTACAATTGATTTGGTCCGTCTGAATTACTATTTAGGCAGCATAAGTACCACCTAAACTTTTAGACTGAAAAGAATTTTTTAAATGTGATTTCTTGTCGACTGAAAAGTCCTGAGAATATATACTAACAACATTTAAATCCCGTTTCGGCTTAAAGTAACCGTAATAAAATTCCTAGTTCCACTTACATGCCTAGGGGTACAAATTTGTCAGTATTATTTAAGAAAGGTAACGTTTGAACCTTGAAAGATACAGCTTTTTTAAGGTGCGTCACAGATGACCAATTTGCCCTGGTAACTTGTTGTTGTGAGTTGCGCACGGTGGTATGTTTGATATTTGCTTTTGTGGTATTAAAAGTTAGTGGTGTGAAAGCGTGCAAAGTGATTGTGTTGTTGAGGCCATTTGTATATGTGTAGGAAGGGAGAGGTTTTTTTTGGTGTGTTCGTGGTTGTTGCAAGTAGGAAACTGGACTAAAGTTTGTTGTCTTTCTAGCAGTGCCTTTATTTCTGTGTAACGGTAATGTGTATGAATCTATGAGCAAGCAGTCGAAATATAAGTTTTAGGGACGCGAGGTCAAAGAAAAAGAGAAGGTCCTACTGCCCAAAGTATTATCGCCAGGGATTGTTACAGGGAAGGAGTCGGGCCCATTCGCTCGGCTGGAAATAGACTTGTTCGAAGCAGTGGGTCACATCGATGGTCCACCGACAGAGAGTGTGGTGAGGGGAGGGTGAATTGTGGGTGTGAAAATCGGAGAATTAGAAACGTCAGCATGAGTGGAGGAGTTTGTTACAAGTGTGGTAGACGCAGTCATTGGGCAAGAAACTGTCGTAGCGGCCAATTTGATGGAGCGGGAAGCTTTAGCGGGCAAGATCGTGTTGGTGCTCGCATGGACTTTAGAAATAGGAGAGAAGCCGGTGATAATAAATGCTACACATGTAACAGACCTGGTCATTTTGCCATAGACTGTGAAATGGGCATTGATTCAAGTGCTCGTTGTAACTGCAAGAGCCCTGTGCATGTTTAGCGTGACCATCCTGAAGTACTTTAACACGGCTCGTTTTCCTCTGGCAAGGGTTCTGGGGATAGTGCCTGTTCCAGGTGAGAGTCACGTTCTTACAAGGCACAGTCATCCCTGGATTAATTTAAGTTCTATGTATTGAGACACTGACTCTATAGACTATTAATATTACGTTCATGTTGATTTTTGTGTGATTACTTTGTTAATATAATATTTTGAGTTGTTATAAGTCATAAATTATTGGGGTTGAAATGTATACTAATTTGTATGTAAATGCTTTGTCGATATATTGGAGAGCAATATTAATAGTTATTGTATTTAAGAGGAAATGGTGGTAGTGTTCAGGGATATTTGAAAGTGTGGGTCCATAGAATATGTTAAGAAGTAATCATGGTAAGGGGTAAAGTTGAAGATTGGTCATTTGAGATTATGGAAATTTGTCGACCTCGAAAAATTTCTGGAAAGGGGGGCATATGTCAGAGATGACCAATTTGCCCTGGTAACTTGTTGTTGTGAGTTGCCCACGGTGGTATGGTTGATGTTTGCTTTTGTGGTATTAAAAGGTTAGTAGTGTGAAAGCGTGCAAAGTGATTGTTTTGTTGAGGCCATTTGTATATGTGTAGGAAGGGAGAGGTTGTTTTTTTTGGGTGTGTTCGTGGTTGTTGCAAGTATGAAACTGGATTAAAGTTTGTTGTCTTTCTAGCAGAGCCTTTATTTCTGAGTAACGGTAATGTGTATGAATCTATAAGCAACCAGTCAAAATATACGTTTTAGGGACGCTTGTAAAAAAGTGTAATATGCATTATCAAGCAATACCATTCCGTTTTTTGTATAATTAAAATAAAAACCGTTTTTTGAGTATATCTAACAATAAAAAAAAATTCTGCTCATTACCAGACATCAAAAACGTAGTCTTTGTATCACTAAACATAAAAAAGTGACGTCTTTGTAACATTAAACATAAAAAAGCAACGTCTTTGTATCACTAAACATCAAAAAAGTATTTTTGGTATTATAAATATCAATAGCTTCTAACAAATTGTATCATTTGATTTTTTTCGAATACAATTTATCACTGATTTCTAAATCTAAATAAATAATAACATTTTAATATACTTAATTATTTTAACATTTTTATTATTATGCCATGAACCATTTAGAAAAATTATTAAAGACTTCTAATCTTAACCCAGCATAAAATGAGCAAACCTTTTTTCTTTCTCCAAAAGAGACATGCACTGATCAACATGTGAAATTTGAATCGATTTACACCAGGAACCGAACAGTCAACTTAATGTGTAGGGAGTGGTTTCATTTATATTATTACCGGTCAGTGCACACTTGAACATTTTATTTGGAATAGAGTTTTATACTCTTTATATAATGTATATATATATACTAAAAATGGTATCAACCCTAAAAAATGACGGAAGTTTTAAAAATAAATGTATTTCAGCTTCAATCTGTTTATTTTGAACAAATTTTCATCAGAAAAAAAATTATTTATATAAATAGCTAATTACCCGCACAATTGGCACAAGTGTACATAACAACTTCCCAAATTTTCATGCCTCTGCTTACGCGGAAATTAGGATAATTACTGATTTTAATGTTTCATACAGTCCTTGTAAGGAATAAAGGCATTTTTGTGCCTCTGGCCCCCATTAGTGTGAATTTAAAAATTATTTTCCGCCTATTATTGTCACAATAGGCTACTCAAAAACTTTGCAAATTTTCATGCTACCCTACACGGGAAGTCAGATAATTAGGGATAAGTCAGTTGTTATATAAGATAAAATACATTTGGGCCCCAAGCCCCCTGGTATGTCAGATTTAAAACAAAATTCAATTGTTCCATTGTGGAAGCGTAGTGAACAACTACCCAAAGTTTCATCTTTTTACATACACGGGAAATAGGAGAATTAGTGATTTTTAGTTTTTTATAAAGCTCATATAAGAAGAGAATTTAAATGGGTCCACGGCCCACCGGAAGTGACAATTTAAATATAATATTCAATTGTTACCATCGTGGAAGTGTACTTAACAGCTTTAAACATTTTTTTTTATGTTACCATCGCGGAAATTTACTCAACAAATTCTCAAAGTTGCATGCTTTTACCTATACCGGAAAGTCGATCAGTAGCGATTTTCAGTATTTAAACAAACATTTTTGGGCCCCGGGGCCCCACTTTTTATGATTTCTAAAAGATTTTAACGCTAGTAATCGTTCCGAGAGTATACTCAACAATTTACCAATGTATCAGGCTTCCACCTACACGGAGAAATGGATAATGAGTTATGAGTCACTTTTTAATATAATAAAATAACTACATTTCGGCCCACGGACCCCAGTAGGTGAGAATTTAGATATTGATTTCACCTTTTACCATTGTAAAAGTATACTTAACAACTACCCAAATTTATATGCTTTCACCTACACGCGAAATAGGTGAATTAGTCATTTTCATCTTTTATACAGATCAAAGTAGGAAAAGAGCAAAATAATTGGCCCCCTCAGCCTAGGAGTAGTCACTTGTAGTTACAACATAGCCTATGAACTTTTCCGGGTCATATTGGGGTCCCATGCAAAATTTCATTATCCTGAATCAAATGGTGTGTGTTTGTATTGGTAACAAACAAAGCAGACAAACATTTTTTTATATATAGAAATCTATGTGGGCTAGATCACAGGCCTCTCAGCGTGTGGGCACAGTGCTCTATTGACCTCACTATTCATCAAAGAGGCCAATTACACCTTCTTCTGGCAAGGCAGACCGAAAGCCGAACCTAGACAGCATGGTGTGGGTTTCTCTGTTAAAAACACTCTTCTACCATCCATTGAACCCCCGTCAGCAGGCACGGAGAGAATCCTCACTCTAAGACTCAGAACAACTGCGGGCCCAGCAAACATTCTTAGTGTGTATGCCCCAACACTCTATTCAACTCCGGAAGAGAAGGACCAGTTCTATGGAGCGTTAGACCAGGCAATAGCCAGCATCCATAAAGACGAGGCAATCTATCTCCTAGGAGATTTCAATGCTAGAGTGGGGAGCGACTACGAGGTCTGGCCCACCTGCCTTGGACTATTTGGAAAAGTAAAGTTAAATGAAAATTGACAAAGGCTTCTGGAATTGTGCTGCTCACGAGGCTTGTGTGTTACCAACACTTTCTTCAAGTGCAAGGATATACATCAAGTATCTTGGAGACACCCTCGAACCCACCAATGGCACCAGCTGGACCTCATTATCAACAGGCGTGCACAACTAGCTAGCGTCCTACTCACGCGCAGCTATCACAGTGCCGACTGTGACACGGATCACTCCCTTGTCGCCAGCAAAGTATGAATAATGAGGAAAAACTCGTACCACACAAAGAAAAGGAGAAGTCCACGCATCAATACCTCCTGCATGAAAGACCCTGCGATAGCGCAGCTGTTCAAAGACAAGGTGAAGAAAAGTATCTCAAAGATGTCCCCATGCGTCACCATTGACTCCAACTGGACGCCTCTTAGAGACACAATCTATACATTCGCTATACAAGCCTTTGGCAAAAAATCTCACAAAAACACGGACTGGTTTGATGAACATTGGGACGAGATGAAACCTGTCACTGAAGCAAAAAGGAAAGCTCTTATGACTTACAAGGAAAAGCCTACACCCGACAATTTGCATGCCTTAAAAACAGCTAAGTCACTTGCCCAAAAGGTTGCACGTAAATGTGTCAATACCTACTGGCTTAAGCTCTGTTACAGTATACTATCAGCTGCAGATATGGGCAATGTAAAGGTCATGTACGAAAACATCAAAAAGGCAACGGGCCCCTTTAAGTCAAAAGCTGCTCCCCTAAAGTCAAAAAGTGGAGAAATTATTCAAGACCAGGCAGCACAGCTAAAACGCTGGGTTGAGCGTTGTCTGGAATTGTATTCAACAGTTACCACAGTCTCCAGCACCGCTCTAGATGACATCGCAGATATGCCACTCATGGAAGAACTTGATGTCGTGCTCACACAGGAAGAACTGAGCAAAGCAATTGACAGTCTAGCTTGAGGAAGAGCGCCTGGAAATGATGGAATACCACCAGAGGTTCTAAAGAGTGGCAAGACAGCTTTACTCCAACCATTGCACGAGAATCTGTCCCTCTGCTGGGAACAGGGCTACATCCCCAAGACCTAAAGAATGCATATATAGCGACATTATATAAAAACAAAGGTAATAGGCGTGATTCCAATAATTATCGCGGCATTTTACTCCTTAGCATTGTAGGAAAGACCTTTGCCCGCAATATATTAACACGTTTACAAAGCCTAGCATCCCGCGTCTATCCAGAATCTCAGTGTGGTTTCCGGTCCGGTCGGTCTACCATAGACATGGTGTCCTCCATACGACAGCTCCAGGAAAAATGCAGAGAGCAGCAGCAGCCACTATACATTGCATTTGTGGACCTTACAAAAGCCTTCGACTTAGTCGCAAGGGAATATTCCAAATACTGGCAAAAATTGGCTGTCCCCCTCACCTACTAGCAATCATCAGACAATTCCATGAAAATATGCTTGGCACAGTGCAGTTTGATGGAGCTAAGTCAGAGGCCTTCCCTGTCAGCAGCGGAGTTAAACAAGGTTGTGTACTCGCACCAACACTCTTTGCAATATTCTTCTCTGTACTTCTTCGATAAGCATTCAACGATAGAAGTGAGGGAATCTGGTTACACACCAGAGCTGATGGAGGACATTTCAACACTGCCCGCCTCGAAGCCAAGACCAAAACGACGGATGTCCTAATTGGAGAGCTACTATTTGCGGACGATGCGGCACTAACAGCACATACAGAATATGGATTGCAACAACTCGTGTCAAGCTTCTCCAATGCCTGCAAAGAATTTGGTCTGCAAATCAGCTTGAAAAAAGACAAACATCATGGCCCAAGACACTCGACCTCCTCCTACCATAAATATCGATAATGAAAACTTGGAGGTTGTGGATAGCTTCATCTACTTGGGTTCCAAGGTCTCCAATACTCTGTCCATTGAAGAAGAAATAAACAGCAGAATTGGCAAGGCAGCCGCAACAATGGCTAAACTAAATAAGCGGGTCTGGCAAAACACAAAGCTAACGCAGAAAACCAAACTGTGCGTCTATTGAACCTGTGTCATCAGTACACTACTATATGGGAGCGAGTCATGGACCACTTATACATCACAAGAGAGTAAGCTTAACAGCTTCCATTTAAGATGCTTGTGCCGCATCCTTGGTATTAAATGGCAAGAAAAGTGTCTAATAGTGAGGTCCTAACGTGGGCCAATACCAAAAGCATGTTCTCAATTCTTAGTGAAAGACGCCTGAGGTGGCTAGGACATGTCAAAAGAATGAGCCCCGGCCGCATCCCGAAGGACCTCGAATATGGTGAACTTGCTTCAGGAAAGAGGAAAACAGGTCCCCCACGCTTGTGATTTAAAAATTTCTGTCAAAGGGACATGAAAGCAGCCAAAATACATACAAGTGACTGGGAGTGCAAGGCAGAAGACCGATCTACGTGGCGCACAATTATCAAAGAGGGCGTCATAGAAGCTAAGGAGCGAACAATGGAGGAGGCTGCAGACATAAGATCTAGGAGAACATTTGGAAGCACAGAACTCGTGTGTTAAAACTGTGGCAAAGACTGTCACTCAAGGATAGGACTGCACAGCCACTCGAGAAAATGCAACCCAACCCAACGGTGATGCACCATCGTCTCGCGAGACGAATGGATGCCGGATTCATCCCCCATCTAAGTATATAAAAACTAAAAAGTATATATCTCATTATAATCGGGCAATAAACTCCTAATGTTCATTCCCACGGGGAAGGGGGCCCGAAATGACTTTTTTCATACTGCACGTTTACAATTTAAATCCCCAATCAATTTTACTCGATGTTGAGCAATATGGCATGAGTACAATGGAAGTAAAAAAATAACACATCTTTTGGAGCTGGTCCCCTTAATATTGTTTGTTCCTATCAAAGCTTTTAAATTATAAATTTATGTAGATCTATATGTTTGCTATGAAACTTGAACTTTTTGCACAATGTTGCGTAGATTTCAGACATAATGTTTTTAAAACACAGTTTTCATTGGTTTCTTAAAATGTATTCATTGTTACTGAGATCAAAGCAAAGTACGGCAGTCAGCTAGAGTAATATAAAATGTTAATTTATTTTCTTAATTTTTTGTTATTCATTTATTTCCAGTAGCAATTTTATTCGGACGTTCGAAAAAAATCATTTTTGGTGCGCTGGTTTAAAAAATTATTAGTTTCATTGGGAAAAAATTGCAAATTATAGATATATTCATTGATTAGTTTTGGTGCGCTGCTTTCTAAAAATAGAATGTATATATATATGTAAGT